>DF242783.1:0-24625 GCA_000507305.1 Breviolum minutum Mf 1.05b.01 | reverse complement strand
CCACTTTAAGTGGGGATTCCCCACTTTAGATTTGTTTTCCCCGAAATTTTCAAAATTTTCTGAAATCTCCACTTTAAGTGGGGATTCCCCACTTTAGATTTGTTTTCCAGAAATTTTCAAAATTTTCTGAAATTTCCCAAAATTTTCTGAAATCTCCACTTTAGATTTTTTGCCCCTGAAATTTCCCAAAATTTGCTGAAATCTTCAATTTCCTAAAATTTTTGGAAATCTCCACTTAAAGTGGTGATTCTCCACTTAAAGTGGTGATTCTCCACTTAAAGTGGGGATTCTCCACTTTTAGAGTTTTTTCCTTGAAATTTCCCAAAATTTTCGGAAATCTCCACTTAAAGTGGGGATTCTCCACTTAAAGTGGGGATTCTCCATTTTAAGTTGGGAGTCCCCACTTTAGTGTTTTTTCCTTGAAATTTCCCAAAATTTTTCTGAAATCTCCACTTAAAGTGGGGATTCTCCACTTAAAGTGGGGATTCCCCACTTTAGAGTTTTTCCTTGAAATTGTTCAAAAAAAATCTGAAATCTCCACTTAAAGTGGTGAGATTATGGTTTGATGATGCAACATTATGAAATCTTTAGATTGATATGTTTTCTACACTATATATTATATGAGGGGTTGGTTGGTTGTTCTACATTCTTTCATCTGGAAACTGGAAACCGGAATTTTTTGCCTGACTGTTCAAACTTTCTTCTGTTGCAACGACTGAAAGACGTTTCAAAATCATGGTGAGCTTTTGATTGACGGCCCCCTGCGTTTCATTCTCAAAGTTAGCAGATCACTTCTGATCGTACAAGTCATGGTCAGAGTGCAATGGTCACGGAGTCACGGAAGAATGTGTTTGTATCAGACTTGTTCGTGAACTGATTCACTGCCAACATTTGTGATGGCGCGTACCAAAGCTATGGCGACCGCAGCCGCAGCTGGTGCAAGTTCCAGGAGCCGTGGTGCAAATGCAAAGAAAGCTATGAAGTCCGTGAAGGTGAAAGCCAAAGCAAAGCCATTTATGAAATCAATGAAGGTTGCAGTTGCACCCAAGAGCAAAGCTATGACAAGGAAGCCACGTACCAAAGCCCCGCCAAAGCAGAGGCCAGCCGCCGCCCCTGCAATCAGTGAGGTGAAGAATGGCAACTCTGACTCTGACTCTGAGTCTGACTCGGATGACTCTTCCAGCATCTCAACAGCAGATGAGGATGGGCAATCTCGACCTACATCTACTTGTCTTGATCTCAACAAGGATGCTACACCGCCACCACTCCCACCTTTGCTGAGTAGCAACTACGGGGACGAAGAGGAGACACAGTCTGGATTGGTTGGTTGGACCGAGTTGATGATTGATAATATTAGATGTAATCAATAGAGTAATTATAGATAGCTGACAGCTGATAGTCATAGTTGAGTTGATATTTGTATACTGACTGACTGTTTGCAGATAGAGACTCTGCAGTTTTTTGATTTGCCTTTGCAGTTGGCAGTCTGACAGGAGTTTTACACATACCGAGTCCTAATATCACAATAGCCATTGGTTTTTAGACGTTTGACTGGCTAGGCTAGACTAGACTAGACTAGACAAGACAGGCTTAAGGCCAATGCCATCCTCCGCAGGATATCCTGACTGGTATGTCTCTCCAGCGGGAAGAGGCAGATCAGATGAAGGAGGACGGTCAATCCCCCAAATCATTGACAGATCTCTTCCAGCACCACTTCAGAACCGTGGATCGGTTGGCAGACATGTATGGCAGGGAAGGCATTCGCAACTTGGCCGGAAAACATCAGTGGGATGTTTATTATCTCTCTCTTCAGTGGTATTGGAGGTGCTGAGTTGCTGATGCATCACATTTGGTTGGCAACTACGCGCAAGTGTGAGCAAATGGGCATATCACCATTGCCTGAACAACCAATGCCTCTCCTTGCCTGTGATGTTGATTCTGACTGCCAGCAAGTTTTGTTGAATCACCTCTACCCACCACGTTATTTGGTCAACAACCTGCTCCAATTCCTCAAGCCGAGTTGTGTGACTACTTGCAAGGAGCTATGTGCGAAGGCAGCAGCAGACCGCGAGAAACTCGTTGCCAAGATAGATGCGATCAAGAAAAAGGAGTCCAAGGCAAAGTCCAAAGGCAAGGACAAAGGGACCACAGAGAAGCAACGCAAGTCTGAGTCCAAGCCTTCCACCGCAGAGAATCTTGAACTGTTTTTTAGACAAATAATTCAGACATTCTTGAAGTTGTTATGCTGGCGGACTATGATTATGCCAGTTTCCGATTTGTTTCTTTAACTAGACGACTTGGACTTGGTAAACTGGACTGACTGAACTGAACTGAACTGAACCTATACTACAAGCAAAAGCGCAATATTTCAAATTACAAATTACAATTATATATTCTTTTACTAGTGCAGTACAGTACAGTAGTACTAGTACATTACCATTCAATTCAATAGTCAAAATTCAAACGTTAGTTTTCCACATTGTGACTTCATTGTGCGCTCTCCTCACTACAACATGGCAACCGTCGTCATGGCTGCCAAGGAAAAAGAAACAGTCAGCGATGAAAGCAAAAGCAAAACAAGATATCCATGACTTGCAGCAACGCATTGGGCAAATTGGAGAGGAGTTGTTGCTAGCTCTTGTCCAAGAGATGAGCAAAAAAGGAAACCTGAAGGAGAGTGTTGATGCAATGAATGGAAAGCAGGCCATTGGAAGGGTGAAACTGACATACCTGGTGACTGGTGACCCTACATGACCCAACCCAATCCATCAGACCATCAGAAATCATATTCAATTCAAATCAACAAGGAGGTCAATCCGGTCAATCATTTCAAAAAAAATATAATGTTTGGTTTTGGTTTGTTCCGACTTCCGACCTGATTGAATTTGAATGATAAATGTGGTTTAGACTTTGGTACCTGATGAATTGATTTGAATTTGAACTTGAACATGTTAGATACTTCGATTTCGATTGAAAGCAGGTCAAGATGACGCAACTTGCCTCCGAGAAGATCATTTTGATCGCGGGCTCGGTGTGCAAGGATTGGAGCACAATGGGAAAACAAAACGGATTCAATGGCAATTTCACCATGCTTTGTGCAGTGATGCTTGCAATTTGCAGGCGAGTCCGTCCCATTGTATTTATCCATGAATGCACAAGGCTTTTTCCGTACCACATCCTGGAAAAAGCTTTGAAAGGAAGCACAGATCACCATCTCATTTTGGACCCACCCAATCATGGCGCCCCAGTTCGTCGCAGTAGATCATATGATGCTGTGATCAAACCAGGTTGGGATATCAAGCTTGGTCGTGACCATGCCATGACAGATTTTGCTAGATTGTTGAACAAATGCTCCCTTGATGCTGGAGTTTGGCTTCAAGCATCACAAGAGGAGGCAGCTGTTTTTGCTTGCGTTTTCGGTTTTCACTGTCAATTTCAATGGCATGTTTTGTTTTACAAACTTGAAGACTTGAAGACTGAAGACTTGACATTGAATTGACATTGACAGTTTGTATTTGTGACAATTGTGGTAGCTCAGCTGAGTGGTCGGGTGTTCATTCAAACCCACATTACATTATACATTTTGTCATTGTTGTTTCCTTGCAGGTGGACTTGTACCGGTACCACTTGGCATCAGTGGCCATGCGGGGCTCCAAAACAGATTTCCGTGAGCTTCTACCACCAACAGCTCGCATGAATCTCCAGCTGGCAGAGAGTTGGACGTGGGTGCAAGAACAGATCCAGCAGAATGAGATGGCAATGAATCTGGATCAAAATCCAAGCTTTCAGGCTCACATTGGAATCTACATGCCTTGCATCCTGGCTTCCATTTCTCATATGTGACTAGTCTTGCACTTGGGGCTTGTGGCTCGTACTACTCGTACTGTCTACAACAACGGCATATCAAAACAAGTTCGTCACTATCAGTTGTTGAGAGCCATTTTGTGTCATTCATTTACATTTGACTCAATTTTGAGTTGTGAGTCGTGTTTTTTTTGGCTACTTACTTAGTAATAGTACTTACTTACTACGTACCACTTACTACTTACTTGCTTGATTGTGACTTGTGTGAATGAAGTTTATCACATCACATTATCTCATTATCAGAATCATCAACCATCAATTCATCAATCAATCAGATCAAGATCTGATCATTTGTCGCAGCTCATCTCAGGTGGGCACTGAAAGCAGACCGACCATTTATCCCTGAGGACTGCAACTCAAACCCTAAAGACTCAAGACACGCAAGACTGAGTCACTAAACTTTGATTTTTTCTTATTCCCCAGATAGCGATAGCTATAGGGGTTCTTACTTCCAATAGGGGGGGAGGGCGACGAACCACTTTGGCGGATTGGACGTGGCACCAGGGTGCCATTGCAGGGTGCACTGGACGTGGTGCCATTGCTGTGCCATTGTAGTGTGCTATGGTGGGGGCGAGTGGTGCCATTGCAGGGTGCCATTGTAGTGTACTATGGTTGGGGGAGGTGACGCCAACTTTGCGGGAGTGGACGTGGTGCCAGTTCTGGGTGGCATTGCAGGGTGCCATTGTAGTGTGTTGTGGTTGGGGGAAGGTCAACTTTGCGGGAGTGGACGTGGTGCCATTGCTGGGTGCCATTGCAGGGTGCCATTGTAGTGTGCTATGGCGGGGGGAAGGTGACGGCCAACTTTCGGGGAGACATGGTGCCATTGCTGGGTGCCAGTGTAGGGTGCCATTGTAGTGTGCTATGGTTCGGGGTGGAGGGTGACGACCTAACACAAAAATTTGTTTTTGCTATCTGGGGTGTATGCCGGTCTAATTAATTTGACAGCGTTTGAAAACAGTTGTCATATTTTTCTCTGACAGTTGTTGAGAGCCACAGCCAAAGAATCAGGATTCTCACGGACCACTAACACTACCACTTGTTATACTTAGGTTGAGTCAGTTTTGCCACGTTGAAACCGCAACCCCAAAGCCCCTTCTCACGAGGAGCTGCTGGCGGCGCAACTGATCCCTGTCTTCGAGGATAATTGGGTTTCGGCTGGTTGGGAAGCTCCGCCAATTGATTGGACAAATGTTCCATACACAGCAATGAGAAGAATGGCTGGGAACAGTTTCAATCAGATTTGTGCAGGAACCTTTGTGAGCTATGTTCTCACATGTCTCCGTCGCAAGGATTAGTGGGTGTCGTGTCTGTGGTGAAACTAGAAAGCCTCCATACATACTAGCCTCCATTTGGGAGCTTCGCAATGCAAGTTGCAATTGATTTCATTACAATTTTCAGTCCAGTACGTTTTAATAGATATGTTCGGATGAATGATGAATGATGAATCGGATGAAAATAGTCAGGTCATCTCGGATCATGATGTTTCTTCAACTTCAAAGTTCACACTTGCTGTTGCGCGACTTCTGGATCAACATAACACACACAGAAAAATCACAATGGAGACGCAGACACACGGCACGAAATGTCAGGGTCACTCAAAGACTCAGATTTTGTTTTTGGACTTAGACAGTCAACTCGCACCAAGCCACAGCCACAGCCATGCCAAGCCAGGCTTCATTGATTTATATCTTAGTTGTTCTGTTGTTGATCGTTGTTTGTTGATGTGTTTAGTTTTGTGAACCTCATTACTCATTGACACGTTGTTCAGTGGCAGTTTTGTCAAGAATTTCAAAAACGCCTTTGGATAGGGGCTTGGCGGTTTGGTTTGATTTGTGGCTGTCAAATCACACCTGGCACCCAACTGCAGCTGGGCCGGTTGGTCTGACACAACAACACGGTTCCTGTGGGGAAAAAAGGAATGCTTACTGCCGTGAGCCGACTTCATATTTGTGCTAGTACGAGTACGAGTACGAGTTACGATGTTTGCCCAGATTGGTTTGAAGGAGTGATTTGTGAGCATTGATGATGGAGAATGTGCTTGTCTTTTGTGACACATTCAAGATGCAAACAGAATGTATAATGTAGACTCAGACTCAGACAGCTAAACTATGCCACTCGATTGATATTGTTTGTAGTATATATTGATGTGTCAAAGTTACTGACACACTGACATTTCAGTAACGTTTTGGCCTTTCAACCAATGAATGGATTGTATGGATAGTGTAAAGTGTGGATGTGCAATGAGGACACATCTTAATTATTTGACTCTGACTGACTGTGACTCAGACTCTGTTTGTTGCAGTGCTGCAGCCTCAGCCGCATGATCTCTTTTAATCGAAATCAAATTCGATTCAAGACATTTCATTTCAAGGCCAAGGCATTGACATTTCTATACATGTTATTTCAAGACTCAATACGACTCAAGGTTCAAGACCCAAGACTCAGTACATCAACTACCTTTCTCAACTTCCATGATGGCATCTTCGGACACTGAACCGCCGTCACTCCACACGTTCTATGTTGCTCAGGTTGCATCCCATTTGGGTGCAGCACAGATGGCAGGTGAATTTCATGCACAGATTGAAGCCAGACTCAATGCCAATGAACGCTTCCCAGCTTGATTTGTCACTTTTAAAGTTTCTTAGTTAGGGTTAGGGCCTCTTTTTTTTAGAAAAAAATATATGTTTGCATTGCATATGGCACTTGGTAACTACTTGTGACGTGTCTTTGGTTTGGTAGCCATTGGCTTTCCATCTTTAGCCCAGCGGTTCTTTCAACTTTCCCTCAATGTCTTGAAAAGCTCAGGTTGGGCGATGCACTTTGAAGAGATACGAACTCATCAGTGTCTTGCGTTGGAGGCTGGGCTGATTGTGGGCCCTCGAGCGCCTTTATCTCAAGCTGAACTCGCCTTTTGACCGCAATTTTGTTTTTGGGTGAATAATGAACAGTGAACACAATGAAAGCTTGGTGGTGGGCAATGGGTAGTTGGGTAACGGTAATGGTAAAGGTTTCTATGAAGCCATGAGCCATGAAGTGTGATGTTTGATGGTTAAAATGTTTTTTGGCTAAAGTGCTGTTTTGGCACAAGTCCTGCTCATCCGCTTCTCTTCGCGATTCACGCTACTTCTGACTTCTTGTCAGTGATGGCTTCTTCCGGAGATGTTGCTGTCCGCAATGGATCTCACGGCATTAATGGAGCTCATGGCATCAAAGGAGCTCATGGATACAGCAGAGAAGAGATCATCGAAGTGATGGACGAGCTTATGGGCATGTTTACCCAAAGCCCGGTCCAGACTCAACTGGAGCTGCTCTTGGACCAGTACAGGTCGTTGACAACGGAATCAAAGAAAAAATACCACCACGCCGCTCACGACAAAAAGAACCCGGATGGTAGTCCTTTTTTTTCCAGCGTTTGGGAATGACGTGCTGACTGAGTCCACACAGTGTTTCGGGCACCGCTTCTTCGTCTACTGGAGCATCACTGCAGTGCCCACATGCGGTCCTTTTTTGGAGGGGTTCTGGTCATACTTGGAGGAGTGTGGTGAGGACGACCTTCTATATTTCGTGGTTTTCTTCACGAAGCTCCTTGCAGTGGTCCGCAGCGAAACGTACCAAGCAGCGCCGAAGATCACAGGTCCTGTTGAGCTAGAAAAAGCAATGAAGCTTTACAGTGCGACGACAGCAACATTGGGTGAGTCCAGGCGAATTTTGGCTGGCATGAGGAAATGAAGGTTTCCGAAGTGTCATCTGACGGAAATTACCGGAATAGACTGGCTTGGCATGGCTCGGCCAATCTCTAGGATTTGATTTTGTTGTGAGTTGTGAACTGGATTTGTAGGACTGATCTCGAAGTCCACAAACTCCGCAAACTCCAAATTTAAAGTTCAAAGCTCCACAAATCCACAAAAGTGGATTCTGAAATTCTGAAGGGAATGGATCCAACACTGGTCCAACACTGTTGAGTTGCTGTGTGCAAGAGAAAAAAAAACTAGAGTCAGTGACAAGTGTTTCAGTGAGTCATGAATTTATCATATCTAGAGTCAGTGAGTCGAGTCGAATCTTATATTATACCTTTCAAATCCTTTCAAAACTTTGACAGAAGCTGCTTGCATTCTAGATACTCGTGCTTCTTATCTGAGGATGCGCTTGCGAAGAAAGCTGGCAAGGCTGAGCGAATTCAAAAGGGACAGACCCACCGAGAAAACAAACGGAAAAGGAAAAAGAAACAGGAAGCAGCGACAGCAGCATCAAGTGCCAAGCCAAAGAAGTTAACCGAAGATGCAGATGCAAATGTACAAAGTTGGAATAATTGGAACGACTGGAATTGGAATTGGGAAAAGAATGATTGGGAAAAAAAGAGTAATTGGTATGAGTCTGAGTATGCTCCTAAAAAGGAAGCATCAGAAGTTCCGGAAGCATCTTCGTGGAATAAGTGGAGCTGAGCTACTGAGCTGGGCTTGATGTTTTTCAGCTCGGCTCTATGGCTCTATGGCTCTATGGCTCTATTGGCTCTATGTCCCTGACTTTGAATTTTGAATTCTTCCAATTCGTGGACGGTCGCCATGGAGCATTGGTAGTTGGTGGAAAAAAACTGCGGAGTGTGAAGGGTGAGTGGGAGTTTGGGAGTCAGTCTTACCCAGACGTGCCTAGATATTGTAATGCGCTGCATAGCTGGCATAGCTGCATTGCATAATAGTTAACTCTGTGACCTGTGACTCTGTACTCTGTTTTATACTTTGTAATACGTACTGGACTACGTCGACACCGCCTCTTGTTGGTTTCCAGTTTCCAACCCACCGATTTGAACTGTGTACTTGTGAGCGTGTTGCGACTAGAGACTAGAGTAGATAAGATAAGGAAATTCAATTTGACAAATGACTCGACTTGACTTGACTGGCTACAGTTTTCCGGGCAACTTGAATCCGTTTCCAGGTTGAGGAAATTGAGAGCAAGTGTCACAGGGGAACTGTGTGCCAGTTTGGCTTGGGGTCATTGAAGGTCAGAGTCTATTTGTTCAACTATGAAATTATCAGACTCGACTCAATTTTGAGTGACTCAACAATCGTTCATTTTTTTCGGAAGGATTTTGGCCCTTGAGCAATGAGCTCTACACAAACTCAAACCAACAAATGACTCAGGAATTTGGAAGCAACATCACACGATCAGAGGATTGAAATTGAAATCACAAATGTTGTCATGATTTTCCCGACTTCAACTTTTGTTTCCTTAAAACTTCAACTTCCACTTCCACTGCCACTTACAATGTTTCAATTGTTTGTGATTTCAACTTTTATCTTTCGTTCGCTCCGACTCCAACTCCAGCCATATTGCATTCTCGCGTTGGCATTGGGGTTTGCCAGAATGTTCCCACCGCCGAAGCAGCAGCAGCCTGATTCTGCTGCATCATTGGTTGCAGCTCCATCGCCTGCTGATGCCTGTGCATCTCCCACCCAAGTGCCTGCCACGCCTCCTTCTGCGATTGCCAAGGCTCACGCTGGACAAGGACATTTGGGTAATGGGCAATGGGTAGACTACCTTTTTCGCAGCGGCGATGATATTAGAAGTTGTAGTAGTAGAAGTATTAGAGCTGAGCAGAGCAGATGTGATTTGATGCCAAAGTTGACTCACAGCCACATACGCACAAACAAACAAACACGAATTGTTGATCACTGACGTCTTGATATTTACGATGTGTTTTTTTTGGACTGTGTAGGACTCGGGCTTCTCACTGGTGGAGATGATGGCGAGACTTGCGTCAACTGTTTGGAACAAGTTAAGCTGGTGGAACTATGCAACAAACATCGGTTGAAGAACCATTGTGCGAAGTGTTCAAAGAGACACAGGTCAATTTGCAGTAGCAGCTCCGACGCCGGTATGACACATTGGTTTACAGGATTGGTCAAAAGTGACATTGATGAGTACCGGAAAGTGATGGCAAACCATGAGAGTGTTACTGGACCTGATATTCAACGAGGGGCTGCAGGTGCGAAGGTCAAAGGGAAATTTGACCTTTTGGAGTGTCTAGTTTGAACAGTGGAGTGGACAAACATTTTTTCTAGTCGAGTCGAAGCCGAGTCAAGACTAACATGATGATGCATTCATGGTGAAATGGTGTCTTGTGGTTTTTAACTTTTAACTAATCATCTATGTTAATGGTACCGTTACCGTTGCCGTTACCGCCGTTACCATATCATAATCTGATCTTATCCTAGGTACAAGGAGACCCAGTCTAGCAGCCAAGTGCAGCAAACAGGGAATATGTGGAAAAGTATGGCATGGAGCGAGTACTGTGCCTACTTTACATCTGAAGATCGAGGAGAAGATCGATTGTCCAAGGCAGAGACCCTTCGAGCTTGGATGCGTGATTTACAAGGTGTTCATGGTGTTGAATCTTTCAAGAGTAAGGCAAGGCCATTTGTGAGTTGTGAGACTTGTGAGACTCGAGTCGAGACACTTTTTTTGTTAGTCAAAACATTGAACCAGGACTCAGGACTCCGGACCAAACTAATCCCCAACAAAACTAAACTAAAGGACTTATGACTTAGAGAACGAGTATGCGGCTCAGTCAGATTATGCTTTGATTTCTGACTAACTTTTTGGTAGATGAATGATACATGATGATACTTTATAAGATGTTGCTATTATTTAGTGTAAGAAGGTTTTAAACACTGAACTTTAACGGGCCAACCTTGGTTGTACTGTCTGGGTTTAACCGGCATACCATTCGTTTGCAGGTACTGAATCGAAAGACCGGTGAACTTGAGGAGAAGGACCACGTATGGGTTTGTACAGGAGGGCAACGTCAAAAGTTTGATGAAAGCAAGAATGAACGGCAAGTTGCCAAGTCGTCTTCTGTCAAGGATCCAACAGCACAGCAAATTCAAGAAACTTGCCTGACTTGGCTGGGCTTGCTGGTTGACAGTTGACGGACGGAAGTCTCATGAAATACAACTGATTTGATATTGTTATTTGATTTGATTTGACCTTTGATTTGATATGATTTGTTTAATTGATTTGACTATGATATTACCTCAATCTCAGTCTCTCTCTCCATTGTCAAGCAACGAAGGAAGCTTCACTGCGTGTATCGTCTTTGGTGTCACATGACCTGGACAGCGAATTTCTTACGTCTGTCAAGATCCTCGCAGTGTCCGACACAACCGAATTCTTCACTGCGGGAATGTCCAAAGGTAATTCATGCTTGGGCGCCGCTAGAGGCGGCAAGGGCAACAAAGGTAATGCCAGTGGTGGTGGCGGCGCTGGCAAAGTTGCAAAACTGGTGGATATCACTGCACTGCGGACCAAGTGACCCGTCTGAAATGGAATTATTGAATGTCAATCTGAAATCTCCATCCGGACCATACATACACAATAGTAAACAGTGAATTTGGTGATTTTGCGTGAAATAGGAATCGAGTCACGAGTCTGCAGTCGTTGTTCAAGTTTTTGTTTGTTATTAGGCATTAGTTATTTCATTTCATTTCATATGGTTCATTTGCTCAAACATGCCTGCTTGTGACAGGCAAACGGTTAAAGTGGCAACCAGCGTGCGGTTCTCCAAGACGGCTCTGCAAGAAGCAGTGGATGCATATAGGACCTTTGTGGGTGCTGCTGACCAGGAGAAAGATTTCTATGGCAGATTCTGCGGCGCCATGTTTGCAAGAGTGTTGGTTGCTTTAGGCTTTAGTGACTAGCGTTTACATTGCTATGGGCGTTCGCAAAGGGGACCCCATTTGGCCTAATCCAATTTCCCTATGAGTATGTATGTTGTGAGATTTGATGCTTCCAGGTATTTGCAAGCCACCGGAGTGTCCAACTGACGATTGTGGAGAGGTTGCAACTCGAGAAAGCATTATCAATGATCCCCGGGCAGGTGACGAAGCAGGTATGATGAAGTGTATGTTTCATACACAGGATCGATTCCAAATTTGTTTTGGACTGCTTTCACCAGACCGGGCGGGATTGGTGGAACGTCTCAAGTCTAGTCTTGGTTGTGTGGATCAGTCTTACGAAGATGATTCGGAGGTGTGGAACTGAACGGCTGTAAGCTGTAAGTAGGTATAGTCAAACTGTCAAACTGTCAAGTTACACTCAAACGTCAAAGGTATAGTGTGCAACACTCAGCTTGCTAAATAGTTTTGTTCAGAATAATTCAGAAGTTCAGAAGTGAGAAGTGAGGTGCAGCTAGTTGACTGACCCCCTGTAGGTTGATGCTGCACTTCAACGCCTGCTTGCTCTTGATGACTATATCAAGGAGAACTGCTCCAAGCATGTGAGCCTGGACATGATGCTGTTCATGCTGGAACAGCCGGACTTCAGTGACTGTGATGACGCGAAAGAATGCAACGATAGGTTCGATGAGATCAAGGACTGCTCACTTACATTTGAGCTGCTGTGGCTGTGTATGACTCAGACTCAGACTATCATGAGTATCAGTCTCAGTAGTATCAGGCATCGTCGTCAAGGATTATTCAATTACAATTATTATTATTCCATTATTATTCCACTTTCCAACATTTCGAACTCAACAACAAACTAACCGGCATGGCTCGTTACCTGATCCTCGCTGACATGGAAGGAGACTTGCAAAGCTCTTCAACTTTGCGCTGCTTCTCTTCGCCGTGCTATCAGTGATATGAGGAAGATGCGGTCTCAACTGAACAAGCTTCGGAACACGCTGAAGAATCGGAAAGGCCAGTTTGTTTACTGGTCGATTATTGATTTGAACATATTTTGTTAGTGTTATAATTATATCGAGTTGGTTACCGGTTGGTTGGAAGTTGGAAGAATGTTTTTCTTGTTCAGTTCCACGTTGCCCATTGCCCTGTAGATGATGCAGCAGCAACTGCAGCTCAGAAGCGTGTGTTGGCTGGGCGGACCAATTTGCAGAAAGCTGTTGATGACAGAGATTATCCAATCATTCGTTGCATTCGGGGGCTGATGCAGAAACGACCAACAAGGATTGTCAAAGATGTTGCTGCTGAGTTGACCAATGGAAGTTCAGACCTTTCGCGGCCCTTCATCATAAAGAAAGGCCGTGGAATTCTGAAGGCCTTCCTCTCCAATGATGATGCTAGGGGACGTTTTGAAGCCAACCCTGAATGACTTCAAGACCCAGCTTATGAATGGAAGTTCCGACAAAGAGGTTATCATCATCAACAACCAAGAAGATGAGAAAGCTGCTGAGATCACTTCCATGCTGTCTTCAAAAACGACACTTGGTTTGATTGACCTAACTGAGACTTTGAAATAATAAGGTGGACTATGAACTGAACTCTGGGATTACCAAAGCAACGTAGTCAGTGTGTGTACTCCTGGATTGATTCTGAAATTCTGATTCAGATTTAGACTAGAGTGACTGACTGTGTGACTAGATTCCAAATTTTAATAATGTGTTTTTTCAATTTGATAATTTGAATTCTGCGTTCTGCATTAGGCATTGAATTTGATGATCACTTCCTTCCTTCATTTCCAACTTCTTCCTCCAGTAATCTTCAAGTACATCTCAGCCTCAGCCCAGCCGAGCAAGGAGAACTTTTTTTCCCGGAAGTTGGTCCGAGTTTGAGCTGGATAATGAAACCTTGTTGAGTGACGAGCAACGCAGCAGCGTCGCGTACCAGCAGCTCAAAGCAGTGTGGATTGTTGGCAACAAACCAGATACGTCTTTCTGTGGTCTTGACTCACAAGGCTTGGGCACATTTCGGTTGCAAGTGCAAGGTGGAAGGCTTGTAGCAATGGCTCATGTGTCCGAGCTCATGCATTACTTTCGCAAAGACTCTTTGCCTGCAGTGCTTACAGAGTTTCAGAAGATCACTGACGATGAAATACCAGATTCGTGGGAGGTCCCGTCCTTTTCTGTCGACTATGTGAAGACGGGGGACGTATCCACTAATTCCCCAGGATTCTTGGTGGCTGAGAAGTGCATCACCGATGCCAGTGACGGTCAAGTTGCGTTTGTCTTTCTTCAATGACACCCTTGCAGAGGGCTTCCAGACGATCATGAACCAGGTCGCAGGCAAACCGATCACATCACTTGTGGCTGGACTCGTGGATGAGGCTTACCCCAAAGCAGAGGAAGGAATGAGCAGTGAGATCGGTGTCGGCCAGTTTGGTGATGCTGCTGTGCCAAAGGCCCCCCCGTCCCACTGGTGGTGGAAATGGTGGATACTGACACTGTTCCTGTACAGACTGTAAGTGTAAAGTATTTAATAAGAGTGCGGTGCGGGTTCGGTTCCGTTGTAGTTGCATACATAACAGTACATTACATTACATTTTGCGAATTTTATCATGATCATCAGGATTTATAATATTCATAAATACGAATTCATGTAGAAGCACAAGAGTTCAGTTCCGTCAGTTGTGTGGGTTTGTGTTTGAATTGAATGGTGGCGGTTTGTTTTTTTGGATCAATTTGAAGGAGAAGGCGGAGCTGCAAACGACTCCAGAACCGAGGAAGACTCCATCACCACCACCATCGCCAAAACATCCAGTCATTTTGGCACCGTCTGAAGATCCTAAAGGTTCGGAGAAAGCAAGCCCAAATACTAAGAAACGAAAGGATCCTGAAATTTCAGAAGCAGTTAAGGGTCCGCTGAATCAAGATGATCCTTCTACTGGTCAACTTGCTGTTCCTGAAGATGCTGATGGTGCAAAACAGACTCAGGTTCAGGAGAATCAGAATGACATACAATTGACATACAGACAGACATATGAGTTCTTGTGTCCGAGTCCGGATCCCCTTTGTGTTTATGCGTTTGTCATGCTGATACTATTATGTCGGATCATGATCATGAAACTGAACAATGTAGTAGTGTCTTCAAAAACCACTTTGTTGACTTGGTTTTGGTTGTTCTCATTTCTTATGACTATGACTATGACAGGACAGTGGCGACAGTGGCATAGAAACCCGGGAGGAAGATCCGGATGCAAAAGAAGTGGCTGAGGCTGAGGTTCAGGCCAATGCGCTGGGAAAACTGACACTGGACTGGACTGGACGGACTGATTTACCAACTTCACACTAATTGTTGATTGCCACACTTGCTGCAGGTTGCCTTTAGGACATTCTTTCCAGTTTTGTCGTGGAAACTGGAATGAAAGCTCAAAAGACGAACTGCTTGCAAGTTGGATGGAGTATATATCATATTTGATAAATGATAACTTTAGTAATTATCTAGTATCAGTATCAGTCACTGCATTATCATGCTGTTTAGGTTTTTATTTACTGGTAGACTGGTAGATGATCAGATGATCAGCCTAGTAGTCAGAATTAAGTAGTAAGTAGTAAGTAAGTAGTGTGTTTTTGAACCTTCTGTCCAAGTCAGTGATCAGGACCAGAACATTCTGAACGAAGACGCTGACCCGGACAGTATCAAGGATGACAATTTGAAGGGCGATGATGCCGAGGCTGAGGCAACGGGATGGCATTGAAACCCATTGTGATTGTAATTGCCTTGCCATGTCACCAGCCACACTGGCTGCAGTTTGCTGTTGAAACTTTATCTCCAGGTTTCCAGTTCACTTGTAAACTGGAAACTGGAATGAAAGTTCAAAAGGCAAACTGCTTGCAAGTGTGGTTATGTGACTATGGTCTGGTCATCGGTCATCTTAGCTAGTTTGTTAGTCGGTTAGTCACTTAGTCAAATGTTTTGTTTTTTTTTCAAAACGTTGTTAAAAAATAGAAATACACACACACGACACGGGCATGATATGTCAGCCAGGAAGAAAACACAGAGGAGGAGGATCGGACTGAGGAGGTTGAACCTGTGGCTGCGGCTGAGGAAGGAAGTGAAGTTGATCCAGGTGCCGAGGAAAAGGCATCAGCTAAGGCCAAGGCCAAGGCTCGGGCTATTAAGGCTAAGTCTAAGCCTAAATGTAGCCCCAAAAAGAAATCGACTCAGTCTCAGTCAAAGGGAAACAATAAAACCGACAAGAAGGATGATGACAAAAAAACTAAGGGCAGCAAGGGCGGTAAGAAAAAGACCGATGACACTGACACTGACGCTGACGCCGGCGGTCGGAAGAAAAGGAAAGGAAAGGTGGAAGTACCAACCATAGGGGTTGCAGACAAGTACACGGTTTGAAATTCAGTTCCATTTTCCAAATCCAGTTTTTTAGTTTCGTTAGTTTGTGATTGTTGAGATTTGATTTCACTTGATAACTCTGCACTCAAAATTCCACTGACTATGACTCTGACTATGACTCTATGAGTCTATGAGTGTGACTTAACTAACCAAACTACACCGTACACTGTACACTTTACACTGCCGATAAATTCTGCGTTGGTTTGGGTTTGTTTATGTATTCACCAATTGCCAAGGACAACTGAAATGGAGCGTCAGCAGTTGAAGAAGGCCGCAAAGAATGCTGGGAACATCATGGCATTTGTGCAGCAGCCTTTGCAAAAGCACAAGTCACCGGCGAGCAAGGATGAGTGAGCTTGGTTCTAGGGTGCATTTTGAGTTTTGGCCAGTTTGTCATAGCTGACTAGCTGGCTGGTAATGATACAGCTGGGGTTTAGGTTTGGACGGGTCTTACAGCGGTTGCGGAGACAATAGTTTTTGATGCAAATTCAAGGAACAATAGAAAATGACTGTAGTCTGTGGAGTGACAGTGTTCGAATAGTACTTCCTTACTGGTCCTTACTCACCTACAACTTTACTACTACTACTACTACTACTACTACAACGTTATATTTTTTGAAACGTAACTGAGCTGTCCAAAGACTCCACTGAGAACATCGTCCCATGTTCGCATGTTGGGACGGTGAATTATGAAAAGATGGGTGAAGCCAGCTGTCATTCCATATTACAAATGGAAATATGGGCTAGATGGTGGCTGATTGAGAGGGTGGAAAAAATACCGGTGTGTGCGGCGCAGCAGTTGTATATGTAAGATTGAGCCAACCATCATTAAGCCAATGATTCTTCATGAAACCACTGGGTTTTTGAAGCAATGTCCTGTCAACAGGTATGGCTTAGGCTGCGCATGGGCCTCTTTATTTGGCCTGTCTGTCACAGAACTTGGCATGAAACTATGTATAAAATACCTTCGAACTATTTATAAAATATGTAGAATTATCAGGATTCTGTTCTTTCCTCTGCTGTGTGTTCACTCAAGATTAGTGGAAACTTGCCATGGCTACTCATGGTGTAAAAACTGACGTGGGAGGAGAGCCTGCAGAATCTACATCTGACTCAGAATCGTCAGGGCGAGAATCATCACATTCAGGGCATTCTTGCAGGTATGGGCTGTGTGGTGAGTACGGCGAAACACATTGCTTAGCGAATGGGGATTTGTGGCAGTTTGCCAATGACGGCTCACATATCGTGGTGCGCCATCGAACACCTAGAGCGGCTTACTTTGTACCAGAAGAGATTGGCTCTCCCATAGACCCGTTGGCATTAAGGAACGAACGACTTACAGTATGTCTCCCTCAGGAGCCAGGTCGCACTCATTCACTTGCCTTGTCAGACGATTGGACTCAAACAGGCGCGCAAGAGCTTGAGATTGGACCATGGTTGGGACACACAATCTTTGTTTTGCAAGGCCAACCGCTCCAGTTCTGGGAGGGGGGGTGGCCCGAACAGTTCAGTGATGAAGAATTTGAAGAAGACACATCAGACACACCAAGTGATTCCAGGAGCAGAAGTAGATCCCGCTCCAAATGCGACGGCGCAACCAGTGGCTGATGGTGAGATTTCATGTTTAGAAGGAGGATCATTTTGAATCATTTTGGACCCTTTGAGTGTCAAGGACACTGTTAAGTTGTGTGGGCCAGGCTAAGAGTGTGGATACATTCTTGCCTACAGGGCTCGGAGCTTTAAGGATGTTTGAGAGAAATGGAAAAGTGGGAGCAGTCAGGGTTGTTGCGTTTTTCCACAGAGTTCCTAATATTATATGAGATATTAGAGGCCGATGCACCCCCTAAGGTATGGCACTATTGTTATTTTCCTCAAATATTTAGTCGTTTTTTTTCCATATCATTACCCAAATAATACGTTTACATGTTATGGTGTAACTCTCAATTTACAAACACCACTGAAACGCTTATTTTCTTTGAACCCCTGACAAACGTGAAAGTTAATAGGTTTGCCCAACCGGGCAACTTCTCCTTTCAGTCTGCCCTAAACTAATCAGACCACTACGGTGACAACTGTTGTTCGTGAATTTCAAAGAAATGACATCATGTTTCTGGATGTCGCTGGACAGGTGCGTAAGCTGCATGGCTGCAAGGACAACTTTCACCCTGTGAGTCAGGCACCTGGCATTGCGGCGCCGTTTTTGGTGTTGAGATGTGGGGAAAGGTCAGAAATGTCGACTCCGAACTTTAGAGCTACTTTGCATATTTGGAAGCTCCGTTCGCAACGAATGGGTTTGCTCACCTGCAGTAGGACTCTTTTCTCATTGTTCCCTCCACTTCAAGGTATGTATTGCTATGGCGGGTGGTAGAAAGATGTGCCACCAAGCCCACCAGTTTGCTGAGAAAAGGAAAAAAGCGGGTGTGTTCGCGCGATGGAAATGGTCCATGTGCAGGAGTGAAACATCATGAAGCATGTGGAAGCATATGGTGAGGCAACCAGAAAATTCAAAAGCATGAATGAAAAGTGCAAGATTTGCCCCTCTCAGGCTGTTTGGAGACTTGGACTTGTAGCTTGTGGGATTTGTGTGTGAAACTCTTGACGTGATTTCGATAGTTTGAGAAGTCCTGGTGCCTTAATACAACGAAAGTACAGCGTATATTTGACAGGGTGAGTCAAATTCCACATTGCGGCCTCTAGTATCCTTCTGTTTCTTTCTATGTTTTACAAATATTTGAAGAGCTTTGGGAGCCATTTCTTGGATTGAGAGCTTGTCCAAGTCAAAAAATGCCAAGTAAGGCCATTTTTTTGATGACATGACAAAGATGCATCTTGTAGATGCTGAAGCAAGTGTACGTCATACCCTTCTGCTTTCACTGCTATGTGTGTTCAAAATTGCATGCAGCCTCCCTCGGCCACGACCTTTGCCATGGCGCACATGGAACCGATGTTCTCAGGGCGAAGACCTCGGAATTGAAGCTGTTAACCGTTAACCCTCAATTCACCGCTTATCCATGCTTATCCAAGCTTTCCAACCGATGATTTGGACTATACATACTGATATCTTGAATTTTTGTGAATTTTTTGGTAAAGATCAAACATCAAAGACATCAACGACGAGGACGAGGAGCATGATCTGAGTCATCATTTTGCTTTTATCCGGTACTTGTGAGATGTGAGATGTACCGAGCAGCCGTAGTCCAGGCTGGATCCTCCAGCAATGGTGAAGTGGTAGTCGCCACTTTCACAATCCACGAAGGAGAACCTTGGCTCATCAACCGTGTCGCAGGATTGAAGGAAACATGACATGATGGTTGTTTTCTTAAAAAAAAAAGAGACATTTTTGTCGAAATTTGGCGGATTCTCGGTTCAGGTTTGGCTATTCTCGGTTTTGACAAAAATACGTTTTTCGATTGCACGTCGTTTTTGTTTGTCACCTCGTGCTTTCGTTTTCCCGTGTTTCCGTGCTACCCGTGTTCCCATGTTCCGTGTGTCACTGGCGATGCCTCGGTGAGGGAGCATTTTCTGTTTTCTACGTGAACTTTTTTTTACTTTTACAGTATGCTTTACAGTTTCACCCTTTCACCCCTTTAAACTCTCCCCCGGAAGGAAAAATTTTATCGACGTAATTGCCCGTTCCACAATTGTTGACCTTCCCCCCAAAGCATTGTGGAAAAAAATGTAAATTCGCAGATTGAGGGGGGTCAAATGAGATTGAACGATTGTAGACCCCCCTGCTCCACACTGGCCTCATGTCGTGCTATGACCGTAAGTTCAACAAAAACAAGGCATTCTTAGACTCGTGCTATGAACCGTTCCTCAGGAATAAACAGGATATGTTCAGTTTTCCGAGTTGAATATAATCAGCTGAACATTAGAATGACTCATACAACTTGTGGATGATCATGCAACATTCAAAACGATAGCAGGACATCTGGAGCCATGCAGGCAAGGTTCCCTTGGGAGCTGTTTCAGCTACAGACCATTAAGGCATACAGTATACAAGCTAGTAGTCGTGCTTTGAGTCCGTTTTATCGTCTTTTCAATCGAACAATGATACGTTTACCGTCTTCCACCTGTGTCTTTTAGTCTTAGGTTCAGATCAAAGAACAATGACTGACATACATTGCAGCTATGATACTTCAGCAATCATGCACTTGGTTGATCTTGGTTGACACTGTGATAACCTGTTCTGATTTCCTTGATTTACTCCATTTCAAGCCACACACCATGCCAAACTTGCTAAAGTTTCATAGAACATGCAGAGCTGCCATGAACTTCCCATATAAGCTCCAAACAAATACGATTTGCGCTTCTGTGGTTGTATGTTTTCAAGACAAGTTTTTGGAATGTTTTTGAACGGACTCACATTTATCCGCTTTGATACACATTTATGAACTTGACAGCATGTGTTTGAAGGCTTAAAGGTTGAGTCATGCAGAAAATTCATGGATTCAACATAATGTTCTTGCATGGTCAATCGCAGGAATAGACCTGTGACCTTGGCATTTTGTGAAGATTTGGGAATGAATGCCAAGGTGGGAGCTTTGATTACGACTCCGAGGCAGGCTGAAGCCACAAAACTTTGTGTTGCCTCAGCAGATCCTGGACAAAAGCGACATGTCTATACTCTATACTGTACATGTCCGGGGTCCCCTCTCCCAGTAGTAATGACTACAAGCACATCAAGCATCATCAGAATCATCGCTTGTTTTGTACGGCTGTAAGTACTTTTTACATCCTTTTACATTCTACCTTCGAATACCTTCGGTGGGAGGGCCAACCAATCCATGCGATGTCCCGATTCTGAATTCTCATCATTTGGCGCAGGCTTTGGAATGTGATTCAGTCCCAGCCCTCTGCAGCGTTGGGAATCCCAGATGGAACTGCAGATGCCTTCGTGGAGGAGCGTTTGCGGACATCGTGGTGTGATATCGTGTTGATGATCGGCGCATCCATCATTGAACTTTTGATTTGGAAATACCCCTTGTGGATCTGTCAGGTAGCACAAGGTAGCTGGTAGCTGTATCATATGCTGTATCCAAAGTGGATGAAGTGCACAACGTAGTTGCCCCTTGTGATTTTCGAGAAACTTTGTCATTTGACATGTCGTGAATTAATTGACCGAAGATATCAGAAATGCTGCGGAGGTTGGGATCCGTTTCGACAAATAGCACTGTTGATCCATGGTCTTCCCGTGACGCTTCTTCGAAATGTCGACCAAACCATGTCTTGGTGCATGTGAAGTGACGGCCTACAGACTTCAGTCATCAGTCATCGTGGAGGAAGAGCGTAGAGCGTTTTGCATGTTTTATTTCCGCAAAGTCATCGACAACCAGCGGTACGATCTATATGCATGTTTTATGAAGAACCAAAACCATCTTGCAATGTCTGCACGAAACTTAAAAACAAACAAATAGCAGTTTTTCGGGCACCCTATTAGTCGCTATTGGTGCTATTAGCGCTTTTAGCGAAAAACATGTTAACTTTAAAAAACTGTACCCACCCGGAACCCTTAAGCTAGATTGAGGAAGGCTCAGCAGACTAGAAGGTTCGGATTCCGAAAGTTCGGATTCTGTAAGGATGGACTTTTTGTTTAGCACTGATTCATCGCATAGAAAGAAAACTCAAACAAATGAAGCAATATGATGCGTACTGATCTATGTATCTATCTGACTATTTGCGCTATTTGTCTACCTTTACCTCGTTTATTTATCACTGACCAAGCCAAATATCTAGGCACTTAAGTTTTGATCCAGCTACATGTGTGCAGTGTTTAGGTTGGCTCAATTTGCTATAGAGAAACAAATGCGACTCCACTTGAAGTTCCTGACAGTAGATACACTGTAGTAGGTACACATGTGCTTTCTCAAACTCAGCTTCATTCAGTGGGCTCAGACAGCCTCATGTACTCAGCAACCCGCTAAGATTAGCTAGAGACTGCTAATGCCCAAAACTAGTGGCATAGGATTCCATGGCGTGACTACTATATCTGAATATTTATTCATTCACTTATTTTATATTCATATACAGTATATATATATATAACATCGACATGGGGTGGAAGAGTTGTCTTGATTGAAATACGATAAGATGTTAAGATGGTGCATGGAAGATCCTTGACGGCTAGTCACCAGAATATACCAAAATAAAGTTGGAGGCTTTGCTTGATTTAAGTTGATATCGCTCCCACAGTGACCGTAGTGCTTCGTTTGGTCAGGAGCAGCTTGTCTTCAGATGGAACTTGCCAGATAGTCATGGTGACTTCCTTAGGATTTGGACGACTGCAGGCTGCTTGAATTGTGACATGTTTCCAAACAGAAATCAGGTTGTCCCATCGACAAGTACGAGGTGTTCCTGGCAGACCAAGACTTTTTTTGTTGATCCTTTTGCGAGTTGCTCCGGGAATTTGCTCCGTTTCTGGTGCCTTGTTGGTTTAGGTGGCTAAAGTTCCACAATTGGTGGAGGATTTGAACAAGTGCGAGACAGATGAGGATGAATCATCTTTGAATGTTCTGAGCTGCTTCTGCCCTTTCTCATGCATTCATTCATTCATGCATGAATGCATGTGGGTAGGTAGGTGCATGTTTCTCATCGAAGTTGGAAACAGGAACAGAAAGCTTTGTTGGATGCTTTACCTGTCAAAGAGTTCCATGGCATCAAGGTGCTTTGCCATGGCACTTCGTTCATCGCTTCTGAGAGCAGTGTGCTTCAAAGATTTTCTTTTGATCAACAGTCCACTTTCTATTTCCACACAGGTGGAAGAGTTGACAAATCGAAAAGAGCCCGTGACGGCCACAGTTGGAAGCAAGATGGGAATGCGAAGATGTCTGTGAAGTGCGAGTGAAGCGTGTGTATCTTGGGTACCTGTGTCACGATCGCATCTTTGAGGGTCTCCTGGGTGGTTTACCATATGCCGTCTCAGTTCGAGCACATAACTTGGAGGCAAATGTTGCCCAAAACATGAGTGGTAGCTTTTGTAGCTATGCTGTTTGTGCAACTGAACAGAATGAAATGGACAGGGATGGAGCGACTGGGCAGAAGCGTTTGATGACATTGTCTCCCCGCTCCTGGGCTTCGAACCGGAATGTTTCAGTAAAAATCTGAAAACATCCTGCCGGATTCCCATTTTGAGGAGTGCAGCGCCTGAAGAGGCCCCTGCTCCATGGATGTTGGAGGTGCCACTTCTCCATTTCGTTGCTGATGGCTCAATCTTTATGTCGAAATTGCATTCTCTTCAAAACAGTGGAGCCTGAACATCAATTAAACAGTATACTGTAACATAAGAGAATCATCTCAACCTGGAAAGAGAACAACGATAATTTGATAACTTGATAACCCAACTTGACCATTTTGCGTCTCTTTTTTAAAACTCGAGAAAGAAACATCCAGTTTCATTTTGGACTTTGGTAACTTCCAGGCCACCAAGGATTCCTTGCATGTGGGTTTTTCCTTACCGTGCCCCGATTTTTGAGAAGGCATGCCTCAGTTTTGGCCAATTTTGAACCATTTTCATCTATTTCCAGTGTTTTTGATATGATAGAACTACTTTTAGGTATATACTTGTGACATCTTCTGACTCCATTTAGTAGCTACCTGAAGTGGATTTCCATTTCCAGGTACGACAATGGTGATCGCATTACGAAAGCAGAGGTCTGGAATCTGTGGACGGTGACTCTTGAACTGAAAAAACTTCGAAGTTTTGAAATGGAAAAGTTGTGTCAATCCCGCTCATCGTGAACTTTTTTTGCACTGATCCACGGCTTGGTTTTAATCTTTGAAACTGTTGCGATATTTTTCTCACACCCGGCCGCAGTTATGAAGTTCATCTTACACCAGGTTTGTTGGTTCCGTCTCTCCGGACCAATGGAGCGACATTTGGCTCTGGGCGGAAAGGCGAACACTGAAAAATCTTTCAACTTTCGCTTGGCTTGATGAAATTATGTTGAAGATCAATAAGAAATAATCCAAGATGCGTGAAGCTTTGACGTTGAAAGCAGTCCCCGTGCTCCAGATCACAGTTCCTGGTGCTGCTCAGAACAAGGAGGTCAGAGATCCTGTGATGACAGTGACAACAGTAACTTACAGTGTCTGACAGTGCGATGTTGAGGAGGAGGAAGGCTATGTCACAGTGGATGTGCCCGAAACAATTGAACGGGCCTTGCAGTCATGAGGTGCTGTGAGCAATTTAGGTCGAAGCGCACATTTTCATGACGAGAGAACTCATTCCTTGAATAAATTTGAAACTTATTCCACTCCACTTCGAGATTGGTATGAGATGTCTCTCCAGGCGCGGCTCACAGGATTGCAGCCTGGCACAGAGTATGAAGTGCAGGTGCGGTGCCGAGTCGAGTCGTGTCCATTCGAATTTTGAAACCGGATGTATCCATGGCATCCTTTGGATGCTTTGGATGTTTCTGCTTGATTTGCTTGAAGAGATTGTGACATGCATAGATATATCCATGGCACAGATTTAGATATGCTTTCCCCGTATCATATCGTTTTTTTGTTTTTTTGGTTATTTTTGTGTTTGTTTTCCGTTTTAATATCTCGTTTTTTTTGTTATTTTTGTGTTTGTTTTTCGTTTTAATATCTTCGTTTTTTTTTTGTTTTTTTTTGTTTATTTTGTTGTTTGTTTTTTCGTTTTAATTATTCTTTTTTTTGTTTTTTTTTGTTTTATTTTT
>DF242782.1:7427-50426 GCA_000507305.1 Breviolum minutum Mf 1.05b.01 | reverse complement strand
TAAACCATTTTCACAACTGAAACACTATTTTCACAACTGAAACAATCTAGGACGAAACACTATTTTCACAACTGAAACACTATTTTATTTCCTGTTCGATATTTCCTGCTATGTCGGCTTCCAAGCAGAGGTATTCCATATGGATTGGAAAAAAGAAGGCGCCAATTGACTCTGCTGAAGCAATAGAGCAAATGCTGAAGGACCAGCGGTACCAGTTCGAGATGCACACGCGTAACTGGAACCAAGGTGGCTACATCGTTTCTTGTTTAATATTATATATTAACGTTTTTCTATTTCCACTCACCCCAAATGTTTCTGGTTTTTTTCTTTGTCCAACCTTTCTGATTTCCACTTTCCAATTTCAATCAGGTCTTCAAGGTGGACGACAATGCCAGCGAAGCCTGGTCGATGTGGGTGGGGCATGGAACCGTGCTTTGGGGCCAACGCACCTCCCACCTTTTTTTTTGGGGGGAGGTGTATGACAGCAGGGCCATGGGCTAAAGCGCCTGCTGGGGCATCTGTGTGAGCAACTCTGCGGTAATAGATGTTTTGTAGAGCGCGCTCCACAGATAGGTTCCTAGAAGGGGGGGCCACCCATTTATTCTTATGACCCGCCTTTAAAAATCTTACTTAAGTTAAGACTGGGCTGGGAAGCCATAATAATATAATATGGCTGGGAAGCCGCAAAGAGGCTGGGAAGCCACAAGTAGGCTGGGAAGCCACAAGTAGGCTGGGAAGCCAGAAGTAGGTTGGGAAGCCAGAAATGGGTGTTTTGGCTCGCGTTTCAAGCTGGGAAGCTAGCTGGGCTGGGAAGGGAAGCCTCTCACCTACCCGCCTCCAGGTACTTGCCACAGCCATGGCAGCATCAGTCCAGTGCCAGCCGGTCAGGGGTCTCAGCGCAATTTGGTTTAGGAAGTTCAGTTTGGAATGCAATTCATGTTTAGTTGAGTGGTGTGTCTGTCTCGTTGTTGCTATAAGACCTCTGCATTACGCAGCAATTTTAAGCTGGGAAGCATCTCAAATTGTGGTGGGATACCCATTTGCCCCTTTTTGGATCACGATGGCCATGGAGGATGTCTGCCGACTTTTCGCAGTGGTGGACGGGAATGGCGAGCTTGTTGGATCCGTGCCTGCCAGTTGGTTCCAAGATGCTGAGACCCACAAAAGCCTTGAAGTTTTCTGTCAGAGATTGGTGAATTTTGATCATTGTTGATTTTCGGTTTTAAGCTTTAATAATGTGTTTTTGAACGTTTTTCTTTCATCCTTCTATCCCATTCTCTGTGAGGTTCTTGGCTTGACTGGCACCTTGAGTGCCCTGGCCAGGTCTAAAGCATGGATTCAATTTGTCAGCATTCATTGATTCATAAAAGCCTGAAATTTGAAGCAAAAAATTTCAGGCGCGAAGCAAAAAATTTCAGGCGCTTCTGAAGATGTGTCTGCCACCGACGGAGACGGAGAGCGGCGGTGAACCTGGCCTTGAAGCTGGCGCTGGCCAAACTCCGACTGATTGGCATTGGAAAGGCTTGGTGTGTGACGCTTTTTCTTGTTTTTTGTTTTGAAGGCTGCCTTTGTTCTTGATTGGAAACATTTGGAAAGTATTTTCAGCTGCCTTTGTTCACCATGTTTGCAGGTGAACAATGGGTGGCTCCTACTCAAGCACCATCTCTGAAGCGCAAGGCAGCAGTCAGCCTCTTGGCTTCGCTTGCTGGATCATGGTGGTCGTGGTGGTCTTTTCGGGGTGCATTTGCCATGTTCTGTTTCTTAATCTTGCTTAAAAAACTGTTTCACACGTGAATTTCTATTTGTCCCAGGTGTGGCATCTTCGGACTTCAGTGCTGGCGATGATGCTGGCAATCCTGGTGTGGTTTCGAAGCCGCGGGTCTCTATGGTGCTTACTGAGTATGACATCAAGATTTCGGTTTCCTGAACTTGGGAGATGGCAGGTGGGCAGTTTTCTTTTTCCATTTAAGATTTGAAGGCCTAGGCCAACACATGGCTATGGCAATTCTAGAGCTTGAAATTTCTCAGCCTGAAAAATGGCTATGGCGACGCAGTCGTGATGGAGATTGTGTGAAAAAAGCGAAAAGCAGTCAGCAATTTAAAACTGGGAAGTCATCAATGCTGGGAAGCATTCAGCAAATTAAAACTGACTGGGAAGTCACCAATGCTGGGAAGCAATCAGAAAATTAAGAGTGACTGGGAAGTCATCAATAATGGGAGCGTTGGGAAAAGAAGGACGTCGTCAATGCTGAGGCCTGCCAATTCCACTGCTGCGTGGCTTTCAGAGACACAGTCACTTCAATCACTTTGTGTCATCAGAAATGCAAAATCACCCTTGTCAACGTGATTGATTTTAAAATTTGAAATTTGATGATTTACTGATTGATTGCTTAGGCCTGACGTCACGCCACTGATATGGACACAGCCTGGTCCTTAAAGACAGCCTGCATCAAGTTTTTTCAGCTAATGTAAAATGAACATTGTGATGTCAATGTGAAGTTGAAGTAAAAGGAATAGCTGGAAGCCTGAAACATCTGCAACAACAAGTGTTTATATATGTAATTCTGGCTGGGAAGTCTGAAAGCCTGGGAAGGCAACATTTTGCAACAACACATGTTTAAATTGCGGCTGCAAGGCCAACCAATGAATACTAAGCTGTTGGAATGTTCAACCCTTGCAGTGTGGCAGCTAGAAGGCTCAAAAGGGCCTGTAGTCAGGATGGCCAACCATGCTCACGCGCCTGCCAAGAAGCGCAAGCGTGATGATGAGACCATCGATGTCATTCTTCCACAACTGTGGCTCAGCTGTCACTGATTGAGAAGCTGCAATGGGTTAGTAGTCTGTTCACCCAAAAACATGTTAAAACTTAAAACTAAGGTCCGTCCCTTTCCCTGTGCCCGGGAGTGCTGATGAAATCCTTCGATGGCCACAAGTATTGCTGGATAGGTGCTGCGAACTTTGGGGTGAGGATGTCATCAAAAACAAACTTCGATTCTTGCCTAATCTTCAAAATCATCACACACCAGCACTTTATTGACTCACTTTGGGACTAATGTTTTTTAAGTTGATCCAAGGATGTGTTCGGTGGCGAGTGTTTTCACTGTTCAGTGGCATTGAGTGCCTTGGTGAAGCCTTGCTGATTCTGGATGCAGCTTGTGCCTGGCGATGGGGCTTTCAGCTGCAAGCAGAACATTGCTTGATGGTTACGGGGCTGCAAATTTCAAATATAGTTAATGTATCATGCCTTTTGATACTTTCTTTATATTATACATATGTTGGATATCATTCTTTTAATCAGGCGTGCTGGTCAAATACCTCAGCTTTAAAAGGTAAATATTTGGTCATATTTACATATAATCTAATATATATATTTATATAAAGGATGAGGAGTAGTAGCAAAGGAAAGCACATCAGTTCTAAAAATAGTTTCTTGTCGTTGATATATCATATATTTTCATAGGCATACTACACGGCTCGAAAATAGATACATCATCATGACAGTAGGTGGGGTAGTAGATGAATAATCGATGGGTGGATGATAGACTTCCCAGTCAGAGACTTCCCAGTCAGCGAGACTTCCCAGTCAGTGAGACTTCCCAGTCAGTGAGACTTCCCGCTTCCCAGTCGTGAAACGTCCAGGTTGAGAAGGCTCGCATGTGCCAAATGCTGCTGAAGCGCCATTATCCTGATGTTTGCTTGGTGAAGAATGTGTTCAACCTTTTGAAAACGGCTCCACCTTTTGACACTGACTGGGATCCAAAAAAGCTAAAGATTGCATCCGAAGTGCCGTGTTGTGTGCATGAGGAGGGGTGGTTTCTTGGCCTGCAGTGATTGCAATGTATCTCTGAAAAATTCAACTTTCTCAAGCTTCTTGGGAGTTCAGGCAACTGACTTCGAACTTAACTTTGCACAATTAAGGTGTGATATTGGTTTTCAAGATGCAGTGGGATTTATTGGCGCTCCTTGCGTTGCCCACAGCAAGCTACTAGTCAGAAATATCAGTGTGACATTTTGTGAATCCTCAGGTGACTCTTCCTTGCATACATGTATACCAAGGATGGGAAATGGCGAGAAATTTGACAATGAGAATGTGAAGAAGTGCCATGATGTTGCGACTGCTTTTATCAAAAGAACACGGCTCGCGCTCCATGAAAATGTCACTGAATTTGATGAGGCCTGGCACTTGTTTTAACTCACCTTGATTCTTGAAGAGTAATGATGGCAATTGTTCTTTCAGCAAAGCACTGAGTTTCAAATTGATGGCCTACTTGCATCTGCAGGACCAGTATTTGCAATGTAGTACGAAGTTCCAGATTGAGAAAGCGATGCTGCTTGACAAAAATGTATGCCCAACTTGAGGTCAACTTTGTGCATTTGATATACCTGAGGTTGTCTCCTCGACACTTTGGAGAGCCGACATCGCGAGATCGATTGTGGAGGATCCTGATGGATCCTTTAAGAGTTTACTGGAACTGCCAGTTTTCATTTGAAGAGCTGAGGGATATCCTTTTGATGCCAGCAGGAACGCCGCTGAAGCTTACACCTTGAGTCTTTGAAACTGCCACCTCAGCTGAAGTAGTGCCGTCAGAACTGTGCCCTTCTGCTCAACGGCACTTAGAATTCTATGAGGAAATGGAACCTGAAAAGCAGTGGTATGACTTGTCGAGCAATCCACATCATCGCAAGCGCACTGAGACCGCGGACGGAGCACTTTTTACCCTGACGACAAACAGTCATATTTGGTCATTGGCAATTTGCAACATAGAAAATTTCCGTACTTGTTTTTTTGCTGTATGGGGACCTGTGATTGTTTGATTTTTTTGTCCAGCACAGTGATTGTAAGTGAATAAGAAAACTCGGACCAAGGTCTTGCAAGAAGGGGCGTTATTGGATTGGCAAAGAGATGTTGGCATCCCTTGGGTACCCTTGCAGGGCGATCAGTGCCAATGGTCTTGGAACTGCCTCTTGGTGGGCACATCATGTCCTTGTTTTTGAAATAGTTGCCAGTTGCCAGTCGGGATTTTACATTGAACTCAGCCATGATCAATAAGTCTCTTGAGTAAGGATGTTAGATCTTTGGATGGCGCCACCGACAGCAGCTTGAGGAAGATGGCAGGGAATGGTATGCACATTGGCTGTGCTTTTTTCACCATTTTGATGAGTATGATTTGTGTGTCTGATGTGGCCCCTGTACAGCCCAAAAAACGTGGATGTAATTAATGGAGACTGGACCTCTCAAAACCATGCGTGCCCTGGGAAAAAATGCAATGATCATAGTGTGCTGTTGGTACATTGATTGAAATTGAAAGTCCTGTATTAAGAGACACGCCCATGGTCCGCTTCTAGCCTTCTGCTTTTAGCATCAGCAAGCCAAGCCATGTGTTTCAAAGTATTTCAACCCTTTGCCAGGATCGTCACATTACATCGAAACACAAGTCTTGCTTCACCGTGCAGTGCCCTAAAGGAAGACATTTATTATTTAGATTTTTTGATATTGGAAATCTTTTATAGTAATGACTCGACGATAATAAGTAAAACACTTCAAATCTGCAATGACGATAGTAAGTAAAACACTTCAAGTCTGATAAACATACATAAGACATAGCATAGTCATTGTGTAATCATGTTCCAGGATGAACCTGAGGAACGACCCAAAGAGGTTGCCAGGAAACGGCTGTTTGGTGAAGAGCCAGAGGAGCAGCCACGGTCAAATGCAAAGAAGCCTTTGATCAAAAGGCTGGTTATCTTTGGTGATGAGCCTGAGGAAAGGCAGCCACGTGTTCCAAGCATGCCTTCAAGGCCATCATCATGATCTTCTTTGCGCTCTTCTGAAATTGCGGACGACAAGTTCAGGGATGATAGAAATGACGACACTGGCAACAAGATTGTCAGTCTGAGCTGGAGCGGGATGAAACTTTTTGAAAATAGCATTTTTCTACAAAAAGGTGCAGCTAAAGAAATGCCGAAAAAAAGGCGCTACGACAATACGGCTCGAGCTTCCAATGCCGAGTCCAAAGAAGATCATAGCTTTAGGAAAGCAGCTCTTGACAGTGAAAGATTGACTGGTTTGTGCAAGAGGGCTGAATGTAAATGTTCCTGGACTGATTTAGGGGGGTTGTATTTTTGGGGTGTTTGTTTGAGACATTTGGCTAACTGGACATAATATTGTGATACTTGTCATTGATGATGTGGTGGGTCCTGTTTTGTCCATATCCGGCCCAGGTGGTCTGAAGGATTGTTACCGGAACCTCAACATGAAGGAATGCCGTGAATTTCTGAAGAGCTTCTGGAGCTTGTCCAAGGCTGAGCAAGACTCATTTGAAACTTGAACTCAAATTCATGTAGCAACTTTTGTCGAAATTTCGATGAGCTGTGGTGAGAAGTCATACTTAATATTATATATTGTTATTAGTTAATATTGCATTAGTATTTGTTGAGCTCCTGCCCTGCATTGTTGTACCAACTTAGATGCACACTTCCTTTGGCAGCGGTGATGACAGACCGACCTTTTCCTTCTTGGGCCGCATCGTCGGAAGAGCTTGCTTGTGTGATATCTTGGCCATCGGCATTAATCGATTGCGCAAGTGCATCAATCTGGTGCCAGACCTACGTCTTGGCAAAGACAAAAGTGGGTCCAGACAGAACACGCGAAGTGTAGATGCATTTCTGAGCATTTTGTATTCAAGTGTGGCTGAGACTTTACCAGACAAGTTTCTTGGATCTATTTTCAAAGTTGCATTCATTATTTAATGCATGACAGAGCAAATACCTGCATGGCAAAAATCGGCATAAAAATTGAAGGGGCCATTTTCCTAGTTTCAAACATGTCCCTTTTTTGAGGTTCTTGCGGCGAGGCCGTGCAGCAACAGCCGAAGATCCAGATCTGGATGTTGATTCAGACTACTGTGATGTCGAGGACATGAAGGACTGGCTCGACGCCCCAGGCAAGGGGCCAATGTGGGACATCATTCAGCCAGGTGACAAGAAGATTACTAAGTGGCTCCCCCCTGGAACGGTGAGTGACCTTTTCGAACATTATAGTGCTTCGAGACAACTCTTTGGGGCTGAATCTGTTTCGTACCTTAACTTGGTTTCTACTTTTTTCAACATATTTGAAGATGATTGGGTTTTGACTTGCTTGGTTCCATTTTTTGTTTGAACATATTTGAAGATGATTGGGTTTTGACTTGCCCTGCACCTGGGAGTAAGGTATGGCACATTCTTGCATGTCTACAAAACGCGATGGGCGGACATCTTGAAATTTAGAGCTCATACCTCGTATTCTGGCTGATGCTAGCAACTGATTTATTTTCACTCTTGGGCTTCATAAAGTCAATTCAAATTATTTTTATGATCTTGGATCTAGTCTTAAATTTTTATGATCCTGAATCTAGTCTTAGTAGTAGCCTGAATCAAGTCAAATGCTTCTGGCCGAAGACCCAGCAAAGGTTCACGCAGTGTGACCTGTGCTTTCACTTCAAGAATCATATGCAAACTGCTACAAGCATAGAAGAGAAGTTGGGAGCTTTGATTCGCTACCGCGAACATCTTGCATCACAGTATGCCGACCGAGCATTTCAATGGACACTTCAAGAGCTGGCTTTAGACGACATGAGTGACTTGATCGTGTGTCAGATCGACGGCATGGACCAGGGGAAATATCGATTGCCACGTGACCCGAAGTTGAAAGCCACAGCATCTGTGCTTGAAATTGATTTTGAAATACTGTAGATAAACATCTCATTTTAGTGGTATCATATTTGATTGGCTCACTGGGCAGAAGTTACAAGATGTTACAAGTATTTGTGACTGAAACAAGGCCATCTGCAAAACGGCCAAAGATGAAGGTGCACGGCCTTTGGATTTTTGGTTATTCTCTCGAGATACGGGTCATGGACGAGACTCTGAAACACGATAGCAGTTGCGTGACAGAACTGATTGAGCCTTGACCCTTTTTAAAATCATGTTTTTGATTTTCTCCACCCAGAATAGATTTGATTGAGTAGATGTATTTTTATTTGCTTTATTGATACTGAAATAATTTTAGCTCGCCAGCCAGCAACACTACCACAGGCACAGGGCCTGGAACGCGTGGCAAGCATCTGCGCAAAGCGCAATGTGCGGATGCCGAGCTCGCTCGTCATCATGGGCGACAATACTGTCAGAGAATTGGAAAACCAATATTGCATGAGCTATTTGGGGGCCCTTCTATCGAAACGGAAATTGCGGCTTTGTGCCACTTTCTTCCTACGAAAATCTCATACCCACGATCGAATAGATCAGATGTGGGGGGTACTGTCTAGGAGGATCGCATCAACCGACACGATATTAAATGATTCTGATACTTGCAAGACAATTGAGCTGGAGCTGTCACGTGTTGGTGTGCGACAATGGTTGGGATCTCGTTGTGAGGTTCATGTGGAGAAGATGAATTGTGTCCGGAGACTGGGGCTGCAAGAAATCATAAGTGTGATGTATCTTTGGTTTGAATTTCTTCGGACTTGGAGTGGTCAACCCCCCGCAAATAGGCTAAAATTAGGGTGGTCAACCCCCCCCCCAAAATAGGCTAAAATTAGGGGGTTAACCCCCCCCAAAATAGGTTAAAATTAGGGGGTTAACCCCCCCAAAATAGGCTAAAATTAGGGGGTTAACCTGGTGAAACATCTCATCCCATCGTTTTTTTTAATCCAGCCTCCCAACTTTTTGGGTATGCAGGACCCAGGAGGTGATTTGAAATATTTCATTGTCATGACTCCTTGCAAGGAATTGGCGAGATCATTGGGGGCCCTTTGGCGTAAAGCTGGAGGGCGGTCTGCTGGATGACTCTTCAGCAAATCACTGCTTTGTTTTCCTTCAGCGAAAAGGCCCGGAGGGTTTGCGCGATTGCGGCGATGTTTAGATTGGAAATGATTGTAATCCAATTTGCGTTGTTATGATGTTAGTTAGTTAGTTAGTTAGTTAGTTAGTTAGTTAGGAGTAGTAGCAGTAGTGCTAGTTAGTACTAGTCGTTCATTAGCTTTTACTTTGCTACTACCTTTATAGCTTACTTCTGGTCGCCCTGCAGATCTACCAGAGCTCCTTGCATCCAACGTCAACTGTGGCAGCTGGCGTGGAGCAGAGGATGGTCAGGATGTGATATGTCTCATCAAAAAGTACATTTCAGACTCTGAACTCTCGCAAAGCCCCTTGCTCGTATTACCCCAAGTCAGAGCAACTGCCGTGGGAATTCATCCAGATACAAAGCAACTTGATACTGGCGCTATTCTGGAGTAATTTTTCTTAAAGTCAGTTTTTGGCCAGGTTTGAAATATTTCATGATGAAACAAACTGGTTTGGGGCTGATCCCCTGTGAGGCATGAAAACAATCATTCGCAGAAGTTCGCGCAGCAATGTTTGGACTTGGCCTCAGCAATTGCATCTGCCTATGGCGCTTCTTACGATAGAGCTGTGCAATACCTCAGAGACACTTCACTTTTTATTTGGTAGTGTGAAATCCTTTTGTTTTTTTCTTATTTCTTCCTCAAATCTCAAACATGATGATGGTGGTTCCCCAAACCGGGTTCTTTTTCCATGTGCTTGACTTTCAACTTTATCAGGATCTCGCAAGCAATGTGATGTGGCAAACGGGGAGGCTATGCCCATTACCATGGCATGATCAAGAAGGCCAACCATTGATCGGAATGCCCCAGTTTGCTTTGCATTCTAGCATTGTTGATGCTCTTGCGCCAGCTATGCCGTTAAAGGCGGTCTTCTCAAGGATGCGTCGATGAAGAGTATTAGATTTGAATTAGATTTCAACCCATGATTTGTGACAAATTTGTGATGAAGGTAATTTTCAGCATTGAGATTCATAGTCCTCTTCATCACCAGGTCCTGCTCCCGAAAAACTAGTTAGTCATTCGAGTGCCAAACACAAAGAGAAAAATGTCCCACCATCACATTGACATTGATTTCTTGAGGAAGCCTTGGCTGGGAAGCCTTTCTTTTGCTGGGAAGCCATGGCTGGGAAGCCATCATAAAACTAAAATCAACTTATTGCTAAAGAAAAGGCTGGGAAGCCAGTAAAATTTACCATATGTCAGGGCTGAGAACCAAAATTGATGCCACCCCACCTTTAGGTTGGCGCTGGACGCTCCTGTTGTCGTGTCCCCAATGTTGAACCTGAAGCTTTTTGATTTGAATTCAGATTCTAGTTTCAGGTGTGCTGACTCAGCATTTAGATTTGAATCCCGATGCATATTTGCTTTAAATTCTGACTTTGATTTTCGATGGACTTTTAGGTTTCTGATTCTGAATCCTGGTGATTTTTCATTTCTGAATCTGATTTCCGAAGCATTTCTCATTTCTGATTCTGATTTCCGATGCACTTTTAAGTTTCTGACTCTGATTTCCGATGCACTTTTAAGTTTCTGACTCTGATTTCCGATGCACTTTATATTTCTGACTCTGATTTCCGATGGACTTTTAAGATTCTGATTCTGATTTCCGATGCACTTTTAAGTTCTGATTTTGAATCCCGATGCACTTTTAAGTTTCTGACTTTGACTCCCGATGCACTTGTAAGTTTCTGACTCTGATTTCCGATGCACTTTTCAGTTTCTGACTTTCATTTCCGATGCACTTGCGCGCCTGCTCAGGCCAGTTCCGATGTACCTTGCGTTACGAGGTGCATTGGTCTTGCCGGAGTTTAGGGTTTAGGGGTTTTTTTTGGCGGGAATTCGCGAGAGTTCCCCCCTCATTAGTCTTGGGCAACAAATATCAAGCCTTAGCCTTTGATTTGGATCACCTAAGGGTATTCTAAGTCTTTGTTTGGAACTCTACACTTTTGTGAGATTATTTTTTGAATTTGGATAATAAATGATTCCGAATATAAATTCAACATTGGTCATGCCATGCCATCCCAATTTTTTTTCCAATGTACCTGGCATCGGGAGATGCATTGGAAACGCTTTCTACGGAGTCAGTCATTGAAACCATTTTTGATCACTTCGAGTCACCCCAACCAACCAGGGCAAGTCCAATGTATCTGCCGATGCCAGGTACATTGGATGTCAAATGAGATTTGCAAATCAATTGCAATGGTCAAAGTGTCATTATGGCTTTTGGCTCATAGCTCTACACTGGGAAGTGGTCTGAGTTTGTTAGTGGCAGGGATTTGCCTACTGTTTGGCTGGGATGGCTCAATGTCGCATACTTCAACTTGCTTGCGCAAAACTCAAGAAGGAGTCGGATGAGAAGGACATGAACGACAAGCAGGAGTCTGCTTCTGGTCCGACCCCATCCCCGAACAAGAAGCTTGCGTCAGAGATGGAGAAAAAGATGAAGAACCTGGGCGGTGACACGTCGCTGGTCCGGGCAACTTGACAATAAATTTATGATTCAAACTTCCAACCATTGCCATGTTTAAACACCATGATGTCTTACCCAGTTATTATATAATTTCAAATTAGCTTTATGTTTGTCTAAGGATCTCATCAACCACATGTGGCTCTTTACCATGGAGGGTGGCAACTTGGACTGTGTACATCCGGCACAAGCCGTGATGGATGCACTTTCCAGTGATCGACAGGAGTTCTACGCTGAGCAATTGGAGAATTGGTTTCAGGGTTATGCCCAGTGGCGTGGCATTCCTGGTATCTTCAAGCCTTTAGCAGAAACAGTTGCTAGGCTGACAGCTGCTAGGAAATCCAAATCACAACTCACAGTCAGAATTAAATGATGCCAAATACCAGTTTGTGCTGGGTCATAGTATTATCCCAAGCCCACTACCTGCTGATGTCTTGTCCCAGGTGGTTGATCAAATGTGCCAAGATGAGACCAAGAAGCTCCCACTCACCGCATTGAAGCTTCTGGCTTTAATTAATTGAAGTTAGATGTTGTTTGGTCACAGACTGTCACCAACCATCATGATGGCAGTGCTTTCAATTCAATGTTGAAGACACTTTCACAATAATAAATTCATTGCATCCTATTTTAGGTTCATGCTGCCGGAGGATGGCCTCCCAAGTGTTGATGATTGGCTCACAACTTTCCAATCTATGCTTCTTGATGGCGTGGAATTGGGCCGAGAACCACTGGATGTCTCAGTCTAACTGTCTCATTTTCAGAATCAATTTCAGTGATATCCCCCCCAAGCCATTCATTCTTTTGCCACCAAGCAACAGCTTCTGTGCAGGTGAACTTCGATCCCAGCAGTTACCTTGCAGCATTCAGCTTGAATGAATGTCAGTGAAGTCAAGTGTTTTCAATCTTACAGCATTTTGAACATGCTGGTCATTTGTTTTGTCATGTTTTGTCACTTGAAATTTAGCGAAAGAATGTCTCAATATTATATTTAGTGCTCAAAGGGTTTGATTTGTGATTGATTGCCGCTGCTGGGCTTTGTCATGGCATCACGCTCAAGTGGTGACTACGGTGGCGACAGCTCAGCTGGTACTGGTGGCTACAGCAGCTCAGCTGGTGGCTACTACAACTATGGCTCAACTGGTGGCTACAGCAATAGTGGGGAGGCGAGAGATCGAGATCCAAGGGATGTTTTGAGGTTTCTTTACCAGACTGGGGCAAAAGGGCACGGTAAGTCCTATCAGCAGTGGTTCGAAGCCTGGAAGCAATGTATGCTTCTTTCCCGTGGCGTCACTGCCAACAGCAGGGAGGGCGCCTTGACTGCAACTAGTCATTTCAAAAAGATCATTACATTCATATACTTGTGATTCTTTAGATCTTTTGAGCACTACTTGCAAATATAAGACCCCCATCTGAACGACATTTCCATTGAAAATCATGTACATTTAAAATCTCAATTTAGTAGTAGTAAAGAATTTAGTAGTAGTAGTAGTAGTAGTAGAAGAAGAAGAAGTAGAAGAAGTAGTAGTAGTAGTGGTAGTGGTAGTCCTAGTAGTAGTACTAACTTAGTAGTAGTCCTAGTAGTCCGGTAGATTCCATTTTTGATCCTCAAATTAAGAATATAGCTTCCATCATCATTTTCCATGAGCCACCTTCCAGGTACCTTCGAGCGGAACACTGTGACTGGGCAGTGGCGATGGACGTGGAGTGAGGAAGCTTGGCAACCTGCTCCGAGACCTTCACCAGCACCTGTTACCCCACCTCCTGCTGGTGCTGGGAAAGGTGGCCAACGAAGTGACTCTGAGCCAAGTCTGGTAGAGGCCAGGAGGATGGTGGAGCAAGAGATGATGGAGACTGAGGCTCAGCAGAAGAACCTAATGGAAGAAGGAGCTCAGTGGGCAAAGGAGATTGACGAGGAGGAGAAGAAACGGAAGCAAGAAGCTGAGAGAGAGGTTCAGTTGAATGTGGCCACGACAAAGGCGAAAGGCATGCCTCCCCCACCACCACCTCCATGAGATGGATCTGAAAGCCATTTCAATTGAAATTTGGCATAGTGCTCGACTGCGGTCATTGCACCAGCCAGGGGCCAAAATTGGGCCATGTGTGTTTGACTGCGGTCATCAATGTACAATAATAGCAAACTGATTTCAAATCGCATTGCTCCAAGAAAAAGATTTCATGCGCCTTCGCATTGCTCCATTTCATGAAGTTTGAAGTTCTTTCTGCAAACGCCATGGGGAAGCATCATACCTGTAAAATGTTTATTTGTTTTGACTTGCTGCCTTCATTTATGATGCAGGAAGTAAGTGTTGAACATCATCACCTGCTTCGCCCAGGTTCTGAGCCAATGCCATTGAAGCCGTTCTCGATTGATCCTGTGAAAGGATGGACCCGTGCCTCTTGTGTGGCATTCATTGCATTGGCAGTGTCGGAGCTAGATCTCTCAGATGCTGGCAACCTTGAGAAGATCAAACCGATCACAAAGGTGCTGGATCACAGCTGGATGCTGCCAATGCACGTTTCATGGTGTTTCCATTTACAGCCATGTTTTCTTCAAGCTTTCCTGACCTGCCGCAATCAAACTGATAAGAAGTTACAGTTGTTGACGTTTTCAGTTGGCATAGCTCAGCAGTGAGTGTTTGACCCTGGCATCTAAGATTGCTCTCTCGATGTCCGCAGACGAGCAAACGTACCGGAACTTAAGCCTCTCCTTTAGAGGCAGCGAGAGGCAGGCGCCCAATATTCTCCAACTCGCCCTCAGGTTCTCCAAGGTAATTGAGAGGTCTGGAGCGAGTTCAAGTGGCAACACTGATGCACGCCTGAGAAAGGCAGTGCAAGCATTCAACAGCAGCCCAGGACTACATGTGAAGCATCAGATCCCGGATGAGAAGGAAAGAGCAATCTACAACATGATTGCTGGGAGCTGCAAGGCAGGTTACTCAGCCATCATGATTCATGCATACCAACTGCAAATCTTGTCTTTTGATTGCTGTGCAAATATTCTTTCCAAACCAACTTTGCTGCAGGAAGCCCGGGAAGTGATGAGCCAACACCTTTCATTTGTGAAGTGGAAGGATTGCGCCTTCGCAACGGAGCACTTCAAGAGCCTTCGTTGGCTCATCGGAGCTCGGCCAAAGAATGTTCCTGATTCTTTTGCTGAAGTGCTGACAGTTGGGCCCATTGCTCAAACCATGCTCATGGAGCTTCACGTCCACAGCTTCACGGAGGCTACCCGAAGGGTCAAATTATCAGCGCGTGCAAGGCTTCGCTGCAGCGTGGAGGACTTTGAGAAGCTGGTGGATTATGCTTGCCTTTTTGCTGCCCTCAGAGCAGCAGCAAAGACAGCCAGTTCCGACAAATCAGTGGATGAGAAGTTGCTCCGTGCTTTCATGGCAAAGATTCTTGTCGAAATTCAGTGTTGGAAATCAATTCATTATCCAACATCATTGTATTGATGAATCTGACCACTATCTTCACTAAAGACTGTCATGTTCTTTGAAATTCTGTCACTGGCTGAGGGACTACTTTCAGGACATTGAGGCCACCATTGCATCGAAGAACCCTGACTTTCGTTTGACTTCCCTCGCAGTGTGGGAGGACATCATCAGCCCGCCGGTCGTCCCAAAGTGCTTTCAAGATGATCTCAGTTCTGACGTTCTCGTTGCTGCTGAAAAAGCAGCAGAATCTAAATTTCATGAGGTGAAGATCAGGCTGGCTTCTGACTGTGAGGCCATGACGCGCTTCAATGCAGAGAAGAAGCGGATCGAATCGAAAATGCATGTTGCCAAAGTCATGCGTGAGAAAACCCAGATGGAAGCTGGCAAGAAGAAACTTGGCTAAATAATAGTCAGTTCTTTTCAGATTTCAGTCTTGACTTGAGTGTCTTGATTGCTTCCTGTTTGTTTTAATTTCCAGTAATTTGCATCAACCCACTTGGCAATTCAGGGTCATTGATGAGTTCATGACTGGCAACTGCTGGTTGGGGCTGACTGATGATATGCCAGTTGAAGTGGATAAAGTGATAAGGGCAACAGCTGCAAGGAACAAGGTGGGCCTGTTCACTTTTTGGATTGCTAACTTGTTTCAGCTTCGTTGATCACTTTTATTTGAAGCCATGAAAAATTTGATCTGCCTGTCAGTGGCAGGTGTCTGTTGAAGCCGTCCACATCGTGGGGTGGATAGATCTGACGAAGATTGGTGTTCTTACCCAGAAGGACATCGGAAACATTGGCTCATGGTCCGAGAAGCTGTTGGCCAAAAACCCTCTGTGCAACTTGCCTTAACTTCACACTAACTGATTCTGATTTTTTATAAAATCCAGATTTTCTTGTTTGCAGCCTGAGCCTTTTTCAAGATTAAGGTTCATGCATTGTGATGGCAATGCTTCTGCTTGCTTCCACTGCTGGCAGTGGTGTGTTGCGCTATGATATCCGGTAACATGGCGCAATCATGCTGGATTGAAATGCCTTTAGCTTCAAATTTCAATATCTTCTGAAAACTTCTCTGAGGAAGCTGGAAGACAAGCTCAATCGTCATCGCATCGAGTTCCGCCACTTCACCCTGCAGCTTGATGTACGATCTTTGCACGGTTCGCGTGAGATGCCAGCAGGCTTCACATGGTACATTTGCGTGGCTGACTCCACTTTGCCAAGCAACAGCCCCCAGGGCCAATCGCAGTGCAGAGAAGGTTCGGTTTTCAACTGTTTCCATTGAAAATTTCAAAATGAATTTGATGACCAAAGTGAGTGATATTTAATAAAAACAAAGTATTATTTTAGAAAAAATAGCCATCATATTGCTCACTTCATGATAGCATCAATGAATGATAAAACCAACTAAGAATACGCAAATAGCTTCTAGAGTAACAAAAGGGAACAACTGCGCTGAGAGTTTGTGCGTCTTTTGAGGTGGACAAGACCAGCATCAACAAGCATTGCGATTCAAAGCTGTGGTGCAACCAGGTGATGTCGGAGCCTTGCAGAGCTATCAACGAAGGCGAATTTTTAGTACCGGGAATTGCTGCTTTGCCATGTGGCTCTGGCGCAGAAGGCCGTCGGAACCTCACCGATTTCCAAGAAACGGCGCAGTGGCTGGGTGGGGAAGACATTCCTGAAAAGGTATTGCAAGACCTCCTACGACCAAGTAACTTGGTGTGATTGTTAATTTGTTTATTATGACATCATTGTGGCCCATGTGTTTTTGACTTGTTTTGATTCAAGGCAGTGATCGGCCACCTACAATTGTGGTGAACTACACCTTGTATGAAGGGGCTTTGGAGAAGGTGTGTGTTCGCAAAGGCTTACCGGTCGTGTCGCATACAGATAAACAACCTCAGTTCCTCACAGCGTCCAGATTGATCAAGAACGGGCTCATGGATTTGTGGAAGCAGCGTCAGCCACCCTTCAATGAACGAATTCCAAAATACAAAGCTGAGATCGATCAAGACAACCTGCCCAATCCAGCTCAACTGCCTGAGCTGAAGATTTGCAGCTTGGTGGATGGGGCTCTGGTTTTGCCACGCGACATCAGGGCCGAGTTCCTGACTGACACTGTCAGGTCACCTGAGTGGCGCAAGATCATTCAAGAGTTCGACCGATGCTATGGGAGAAGTGCTGCTGATGCTGCGGAGGTTGTGCAGCCAGCTGGCAATGATGATGCTGCTCCTGGTCCTGGCAATGCTCCTCTTGCCCTTGAGCCTGCAGAAGAAGCAGCAGGTTTTCATTCGCGGTGTGATGCGAAAACCAAGGGTAAGTTCAATTGGAGCCCGGAGCTGACGGCTTATTTGGTGGAGCAGAATCCCAGTGATGATAGTGACGTGATGCCCGAATACGAGTTCTACTTGGAGGCGTCTGTTGACTACACCATTGGAACTGATGAACCTGTGCTCACCTATGGGGCTGGCAGTTGGCTGACGGATGGCAAGGTGGACACCTTTCTGGCAAATGCCCCGAGCAACCACCGTGGTGTCCTTTGCAAGTTTGACAGTGATCTCTTACCTGTGGTGGTGGAGGCTGGGGGCCTTTTGGGTCGAATCAATTGTTTTTCAATTTTCAGTGTTATTGTTTTTTCGTCGCCATGCAGGAAGGTAGCCAAGATAGCGATCTCAAGACGTTGCGGGCAGCCATCCAATATTGTGAGTCGAAGGGGATGGTGGACTTTGAGTTGGGTGGCCATGTCTACAGTCGGCCACCTTCTGTCGTTCAAGGCCACAGTGCAGACAAGCGCAGCCCTCAATGATTGATCTTTTAGTTTCAACTTGCTGGTAGTGTTTTGTCGTATATGATGGCACATCACTCTCATACTATTAGGTTCGAGGTGAAGCCGAAGGAGAACTCCCAGATGATGTGGCGGCCAAATGCTGTGCAATTCACACACCTTCGTGCCAACAACATTGGAAGCTTCTTCGCAGTGGCTGCAATTATGCGTAGTGGTGCATTCAAGCAGGCCAGGTCATTTCTATGCTTTCAAGTTGTTGGTAGTAGTAGTAGTAGTAGAAGAAGAAGGATTAGGAATAGGAGCAATAAGTATAATAGTAATTGTTGCTGTTGACGGCATTTAGATAATTGTCGAAGCCAGCCTGAAAAATCTCAGCCCTCAAAGTTCAAGCCATGTGTTTTTGTTTTTATTGTCCAGCTTTCCAATATTATAGCTTCCCAGCTTTTCAACATTATAGCTTCCCAGCTTTCCAATTATAACTTGCCAGGTTTCCAATATTATAGCTTCCCAGCTTTCCAACATTGTAGCTTCCCAGCTTTCCAATTATAACTTGCCAGGTTTGAAACATTATAGCTTCCCAGCTTTCCAATATTATAGCTTCCCAGCTTTACCCATGATGCAGGTGTGGCGCCTGCGCATGTACCGCCCGGAGAACAGCTTGGGTGCTGCCAAGCCACTCTATTTTTTGACTCAGAAGCTGGACCTGAAGAAAGGTTGGGTGCAGCGATTGATTTAAAGTGCTAGACCAAACTTAGCAGCTTTCAAAAGCCTGCCATATTTTGTCAGGTAGTTTTGTGAATGAAGGTCACCCTGCTGTCGTGCAAATATCCAACAACAAGTTCCAACTTAAACTTTCCATCGCAATCATCAACTCCGAAATTCAACCTATCCAACTTATCACCAGAATATTCAACTGAATCCAACTAATCATCAGAATACCCAACTGAAGACAACTAGTCATCAGAATTTAGGAATAATAGTAATGGTTTTGTTTTTAGTAACGGCAGTTAGCTGTTGGTGCCCTTTCCCAAGTTGATGACATCCCTGAGAGTCATACAGAAAGCAAATGAGCCGCAAAATGCCGCCGCTGACTGCCTGCAATCAAGTTGCAACGTTTCATTGACTGGGAAGTCATTCTGACTGGGAAGTCCTGCTGACTGGGAAGTCGTCTCATTGACTGGGAAGTCATCATGTTGACTTGGAAGTCATGATTCGTAGTAGTAACTAGCAAGTGATGGATGCTCATCATGTATGTTTCCAATATCCAAACCTCTTAGATCAAAACGCTGGTATGCACGGAAGCTGTCATGACCAATTCATTCCATTGATGAAGTATGTCACGATCAATTCATATGTTTACCCTCAAAATCTCATCATTTTTTGCCCTAAACTTCTTGCTTCCCTTAGCGAAATACTCCTGGAGCCTCTTTAGCAATGTCGATGCCGATGATGGTTGATGACTCTGAGAATGAAATCTTGTATGAGGAACCGAGTACTGGGGCAGGTTTCCATACTATCAGCCCATCGGGTGCTGCTGCCCCTACGAGCAGTTGTGAGACCCCGTTTTTTGGTCTAAGCTGGCCTCAAGCACAGCCTGTGGTTCCACCCATGGATTGGACTTTGCCACAGTCAGAGGCCGATTAGTTTTGATTCAAATTCAAATCACCTCCCATATGTGTTTTTCTGTTCCTCAATGTTTGCCGTACATTCATCAACTCATGAACCTTAAACTATTATTATTTTGGTAGTACTAGGTCAACACATAATAAACATAGATAAACAAAAATCAACATTTACCACTCCATTCTTCAAAACAATGTTGAAAACAGTTCCATGCCTTCAGGCACATGTGGAAGTTGCTGCGGAGGAGACCCCGACGACCCCAAGGACCAGTTTGCAGTCCAAGTTTGATGCTGCAGCAGGCACCACAGGCAGCCAGATTGAGAAGGCACAGAATGAGAAGGAAAAAGAACGTGAAGAGATTCAGAAGGCAAAGAATGAGAAGAAGGAAAAAGAACGTGAAGAGATTGAGAAGGCACAGAAGAAGGAAAACGAACAGATTCAGAAGGCAAAGGATGAGAAGAAGGAAAAGAACGTGAAGAGATTGAGAAGGCACAGAATCAGGAAAAAGAACGTGACGCGATTCAGAAGGCAAAGAGTCAGAAGAAGAAGAAGAAAAACGCACGTGAAGAGATTGAGAAAGCGAAGAAGGAAGAAGAACGTGAAGAGATTGAGAAGGCGAAGAAGGAAAAAGAACGTGAAGAGATTGAAAAGGCGAGGCAGGAAAAAGAGAGTCGCAAAAGGGAACTGCACCGGGAGAGCAGTAGACGCTGGCATGCCAAGTGGCTATGCAAAGGGGTGCCCAGAGAAGGGGCAGAAGCTGAAGGAGAAATGCAACTTGAAGCAGACCCTGATGCAGCTGCAGAAGAAGCACTGGATGCAGAAGAACAACAAGCAGAGCCGGAGGCAGAAGAACAACAAGCAGCGCCGGATGCAGAAGAACAACAAGGACTTGGAGATGAGGAGATGCCAGACCCAAAGATTGATCCTGAAGTGGTGCAACAGGCCCGCCGCTTGACAAACTACTTGGTTGATACACCACCGCTGAAGTATCATTTTTGAATGTTCAAAGTTGGCTTAAAATGATTTTAGTAGACTCAAACCTCTCAAAATGTGGTCATTTGGAATGCTACTTGCAGGCGATTACCGGTGATATGCGTCAAGTTCGTGCTGCTTATATGAAGCAATGGGTCGCTTGGGCGAATTCTTGCGGCAAGTTCAAGAATAGTGATGGATGTGGCAGGACCAAAATGGTCCTTGCTAACACTGCTTGGTTGGAGAGTCCTCTTCGTGCCCAGATCATGGCTGCTCGAACGGGTCAGCAGTATTAGTATCGAATGGATATATGCGATATTATTGGCGAAAAAAATACTTGCTCGCAACAAACGTTTGTGTTTATGATGTTTTTTTGATTAGATCCATCGCAGGGCAATGACCTTTTCCTCGATATCCCTGGCCAGGTCCCACCTGTGAAGTCCGTGGAGAAGTGTGCCCAGAACGAGAGCCTTGGAGCTGAATGACCGGGAGGTCTCACAGCTGGGAAGCTATAGCTGGGAAGCTATTTCATGTAATGACTGGGAAATTGTAAGGGAAGCTAAACTTAAAATTTGTAACCCTAAGACATAGATTTTTTCAACCAATATCATTGCTTATTCTGAATTTAGGGATTGGAATTTATCAATGGCCAGCGAAAATCATCATCTGACTTACAGTGTTTTTCATGTGTTCGCTGTTATTTGCAGGCATCTGGTACTATTACTTTGAAGTCGCAAAACAAACCACAGGCTAAGGGCGCAGCGTTCACTTGAAAGGTCGACATGGCGGATCGCTTGAAAGTTTTCTTCTAACTTGTGAGCCTTTTTTCTTGGGTTCCCAGTCTATCTGTTGGCTTCTCAATGGCTTCCCAGCCTGTTCGTTGGCTTCCCAGTTAGGCTGGCTTCCCAGCCTGTTTGTTGGCTTCCCAGCCCATTCTGAAATTCTCTTGTGCCTGCTTATTGATTTGAGTGTTGGGTCAGCTTATTATTATGTTCTTCGTTTCTCTTGCTTTTGGCTATTACATTACATGTAAGCGCCATGCAATGTTTGTGTTTGGTACATGAGAAATTTCAACATGCTATTACTCTCATCAGCTTCCCAGAAAAACTATTGAATCTAACTTCATTACATTGGTTTCCCAACCCTCGCTTCCAACAAACACCACTGTTTTTCAAGGATACCAGAAGTACAACCTTTGAACAGTAGAAAAAGGACGGGCTGGGAAGAAAACAATAATAGAGCCAAGAAAACAAGTCAGACTTGATATCCAAGTCTGTATAATTTTGCATTAATTTTGCGATAGTCCATGATTTTGATACATTTTCTAGATAATCAAAATAATAATGACTGGCACTACGGGATTTTTTGAATGGTGTGAAGCTTGGTGCACACCAGGCTTCTGCTAATCACTCAGGACACAGCTGCTATGATGTCAGTCCATACGGCTAGGTTGTCCCTGGTTTTAGGCACCTTGTCAAGTGCTCCATTGAGCATGCCAAGCAAAGTAGTCAAGTCGTGACTGGCTCAAGCTCTGTGAGCCAACATGGCAAGCTATTACTGGTACTTTGTAGTAAGTTTGTAGTATGGAGTAGTACTGGAGTATGGGCACAAGTTGTGTGCTTGGCTGCTGAGCACCCAAGGCAAAGCAGTGACATCCAAATGATGGAACATCTCTCTTAAAGCAAAAAGGAGGCAGCCAAATAGCTCTAATATCCATCCACTTACATTTAATGTAACTTTACTCCACTACTACTTCGTGCTACAAAATACTAGTCCAGTACTACTCCGTACTACAAAGTACTACTCCAGTACTACTCCGTACTACAAAGTACCTTGAACTTCCAATGAACCCTTGTAGAAGGATTACACCTGTGGAAGAGACGATTGACCAAAAAAAGACATCTGTTTTTCCAAGAAAAAACGTTTGTTTTTGATTTTAAAACCTTTACTTTTAAAGGTACATAATTTCAATTTNTAGGCATGTTTCCTCAAATATTCTTTGGTAGAGGTTTTTTTTTTGGAATTGTTTGGAAAAACTGTTATTCAAAGTTTGTTTGGTTGAGAGTTTCCCTTCACAGATTGTTCGGTGGAGAACTTTACTTCAGATATATAATTACCTGAACCACCCTTCGGTACACAAAAAAGTGTACCACGAAGTTTCTGTTCGTTTCGAAGTTTTCTGCTCGAATGGGGACCCTCCAAAAAAAAGTGTTCGAGATTTTTTTGGTTAGAACCAGCTTCCATCCAATAGCAGCTCACATCTTTTTCTTGCTGCTCTGCCACTTCATCCAGCGTTTTTTTGTGCCACAGTCGTCGATACTGGCTTAAGCAACGTGTTGTTGTCTTCAAAGCCAAACCCCACACGTGTCACTTGCACGTCACTCGGCAAGCCTCAATGTGATTTTGAGGTGATTTTGGCAGACCTCATGAGATGCATGCATTGGACCATGCCATGCATGCCTGTTTTTCATGCCTGCATGCATGCATGCTATCCAGCAGTCATGCCATGAGTGCACTTCATGTGTTCATGTTTGTCATGCATGCACCATCCCATGCTTCATGCCATGCATGCATTCAATGAGCATGAATGCAAATACAATCCACACATGCATGCATTTCATGATTCATGCATGCACACATATCATGCATGCTTGTCAGCTGCGCAGATCGAACAGGGTGGCATGTTGCATGCAATTACAAGAAACTCTGCCGATAAAATTTTCATCTTGCCATGTCGCGAAATCTTGGGGAAAGATACCACCTGCAATTTTTGACCGAGTCATTGTTTGGGCTCAGGACCCATTTTGCTCCACGCAAAACCTGGTCCTGCATGAACCGCCTTTTTTCTTGCCCTGGAACTGGAACAGTCCATGGAGCTAACAGCATATTGGCATTGTCAATCCATGTAGGAAAGGTTCCCTATCGCTTGTTGCATGTACAACTTGGGCTTGGTATTGAACAGCTTCCAGCCCTGCGCATGTGTGTAAGATCTCAAAGCGCTGTACCCTTCCTGGAACAACGGTGCAGATCATAAGTGCTGGGACTGAGATTGAAAACCGCTGGGTTTTTGTTCTTCTGGCAAGGCTCTGTCATGCATTGGCATGCCTTGACACATCGCACCGCTGCATCTCGAGGCAAAAAAGAAACGCAAAAAAAGCGCAACAAATCCGCAAAAAAAACGCAAACGGACGCTTTTTCAAAAAATGTCTGGGAGTTGAAAAAAAAACACGGGAAACTCTGAAATGTATAATCAGTTCAAACACTTTTTCAAATTGCGCCCGTTTGCGGTTTTTTGCGCCCGTTTTGCGTTTTTTTTGCGCCCGTTTGCGGTTTTGAATTTTCCACATAACCTGCGATCAGGTCATTGCAGCTCCAAATTTATAGCAGCTGTACATATTGGTAAAACTACATGGCACTGCTACGGACTTGAATGTGATCTGCTACTAGAGATTTTTCTGCGGCCACTGCAGTAAGCAAATCACGTGAAAACTCCTTCATTCAACTGTACCAACTATCAGGTTTTTTTCGTACCTGAAGAATTAAAAAAATAAATTGCTGACTCAGCATCATCCCACGTATCACCCATTGGCATTCGTGAGAAGACTTTTTTTGTCACTCTGTGCAGGATCAACATTGATTTTTTCCTGCACATGTCGCCACATCCATGTGCTACAGGTACCAACATTCCAACGACCCATATGACAATATGCATGCAAAAATTCATTCCATGACAACATGCATGCATTTCAACTCGATGCATGAAAGTAGTCCTCAAGGTAATGAGTGAACATGTGTGAAAAAGGGTCGTCAATGGGCAATCATGCATGGTACGGCCATGTGTGGTCATGCATGCCAGGAACGTGCATGCATGTATGGTCACTGACCCAAGGTCGGGTTTTTGACCACATATCATCAAAATTGGATATGCATGTTCATGAGTGCAGATGGTCATGCATGGTCATGACATGAATGTGGTCATGCCATGTCGTGCACGCAAACACACACGCGCACACACGTGCACATGTCGCCCACCCAGCCAGGGGCATTTGTGGTTGCCACAATATATAACACCACCTGCATGCAATACCATGCAGTTCACTGGCGTGACATCGCCATACACCATGTGCCAAGCCTTTTCCTCCGGAAAAAAGGTGGGGGCAGTTATGCACCTAGTAAACATCATGCTAGCTTTGTCTCCATGCACGATCGAAACCAAACAAAAATCCAAAATTCCAATGACTCCAGAAAATGCATGGTCATTCCATACGCCCACCTTCCAGTGAAGACGTGTTAGGCACACTTTCGGGGCTGCTTTGAGCCCAACACCACCTGTAAGTTAAAACCTAGCATGATCATACCTATATTGAACGCTTTCATGCAAAACAGTAAAAACCTTCCAAAACAAGGTTCCCAAAAAAAAGTGTCCGTTTCATAGTGCTCAACAAAAAAGCGTACCATTCACCCAGATTCTGTACCAAAACAACCTTTGAACACTTTTTTCTGTACCAAAGGGTGGTGCAGGTATTTTTTTTTGGGTAGAATTTTACCTTCAACTATTTTTGGGTAGAGNGTACTACAAAGTACTACTCCAGTACTACTCCGTACTACAAAGTACCTTGAACTTCCAATGAACCCTTGTAGAAGGATTACACCTGTGGAAGAGACGATTGACCAAAAAAAAGACATCTGTTTTTCCAAGAAAAAAACGTTTGTTTTTTGATTTTAAAACCTTTACTTTTTAAAGGTACATAATTTCAATTTTTTTTGGTGAAAACATGATTTCAAAATAAATGTAGAATGCTGCTGATTTTGGATTCCTGATAGTTTTGTTTTTTGTTCTTAAACCATCCTGGGGTTCGGATATTGATCCTGATCAATATCCTAGATACTTTTTTTTATTGATATTGATTTGGCATTTTTTAATTGATCTTTTCAATATGAATTGAAAAGTCACAATCTCACTAAAAAAATATTTTTTATTGATTTCAATATTGATGTTAAATACTAATTTGGAACATCATTTTTTTAGGGTTTTGTTCATATCTGGTGTGTTTGGTGAGACATGTTTTTGACTGGTCATGTTTGTTTCTGGCACATTTTTCAGCTGTATAGGTCTATAGCTGTGCTTAGACGAAAAGGACAGCAAAAATTTGTTTAGTTACCTCCATAACTGAGTTTGGCTAGTTATGAATAGTTTTAAAGAGTTATGTTAAATTATGTTAAATTATGTTCGAGTTATGTTAGGAGTTTTGTTGGGTTATGTTATCTAGGAGTTGTGTTAGAGTTTTGCTAGGAGTTATGTCAGAGTTATGTTAGAGTTTTTTCGTTGCAAATGTCCAAAATAAAATGCAAGTGCCAAAAAATCAAATGTCACGCATGAAAGTTTGCAGTTTAGTAATATTTACTGAAACTGAAGGTTAGCTAATTAACTTGTCATAACTCAACATAACTGTAATTTTTGTTTTTCATACCTTGATCATAACTTGCTCATAACTTTTTCCAAAATCATTTACCTTGATTGAAAGTTGTGACATGTGTGACTTATTTTACATGTTTGAAATCAAGTTAGCTTCAAGATTGCTGTTTTGAAAACAAACTAAACACAAATATTTTGGAAAAACTATTAGCAAAATAATGGTGGGTTATTTCAGTTTGTCAAGTTGTCATCCTGACACTTAGATGTTGATGATTGATCCACTGCAGTGGTGGGTTCGAGCTCGATGTGCCAAAACGGATTGCGCCTAACCCCGTAGAGTGATTTCAAGGTTTGACTTCGTGTGCAAGCTTTTGTTGTTGGTAGCGGAGCAATGGCGGCGACGTCTACTACCAATGGTCCTCGCCCCTATGCTGCGAAGGCTCATGAGTATGTCCCAGAGTTTTCCAACAAGGCAACGGACTACAAGGAATTCAAGAAGCGAGTCCTCCTGGAGAAGAAGATGGCCTTGGCAAACCGGAAGGGTGAGACTGCCTTCAATGTGATGGCAGCACTGACTGGAAGAGCCTGGGATGCCGTGGAGGATATGGATATGGCCGAGTTGGAGAGTGACCAAGGGACAAAGAAGCTACTGGATCGGCTGGACTCTGTCTTCAAGTTCGATGCGATCACAGAATTGCCGGCAGACTTCGAGACCTTCTTCATGCATACTCACAGGAAAAGAAGCCAGACGATCCAAGAGTACACCGCAGACTACCAGCGGCAACTTCGCCGATTGGAGAGTCACAATGTGGTGCTGCCTGACAAGGCGATCGGCTGGTTTTACCTGAGGAGAGCTGGTCTGAAGCAAGACCAGAGGCAGATGGTGATGTCGACACGCTGTGATGGATGGCATCAACACACACCTTTGGAAGGATCAGTTCCTGGAATGGGACCGAGATCCAAGCTGGCTGAGAACTACCCACCGATGTTAGCGAACAAGTTGGCTGAAGCATTGGTTTCTCAGGTGAACAATGTGGCCGATGAGGAGCGTGAGCAGTACAACCTTCACGTTGATCCTCCTGATGAAGTGGAGATCTCAGAACCGGTTCGAAAGAACCGAAAGCTTCGCAAACAAATTGGGAGCAGGGCCGTTGACTACGTCCAGAGGTTGCGCAAGAACCTTGGCCATGTGGGCAAGGACACCTTGCAACAGATGCTGCAAGAGGTCCAGGCAACTGAGAATGTGATGATCGCAGCAAGAGAGTATGGGTGCCCAGCCTGCTATGCAAGGAACCGACCTGCCATTGGATCAGATGTGAAGACTCCATCGTCTCCAAGAAGGCTGCAGCTCCAGGAACACCGGCAGCCAAAAGACAAGAGAGAGGCGAGATGACTGGGAGACAATGTGTGCTGACAATTGTGGACCATGCTACGAGATACTGCGCTGTGAGGATTCTTCGAGCAGAGACTGCAGAGGAGTTCACCAAGGGCGTGGAGAGGGCATGGATCAAGCAGTTCGGTCTCCCCAAGTACTTGAGGATTGATGAGGCAAAAGGATGGACTTCAAAGCATGCGAGAGAATGGGCATCAAGCAGAGGAATTGCCTTAGAAGTTCAACCAGCCGAGCAACATTCCTGGCTTGGTGTGGTTGAAAGAAAGCGCCAAGTCGTGAGAAGAGCCTTGGAACTATATCAAGATGACCTTGGACAACATGATCTCAGTGCTTTGAAGGAAGCAGCAATCTATGTTCCCCACGCCATCAACCAGACTTCAATGGTTCGTGGCTTCACTCCACAGCAATGGGTTCTGGGAAAGACAATGACCTTTGCTCATGGACTATCCGGTGAAGTCTTCAATCCTGGACAAGAAGCAATTGATGAAGCTGGAGCTTTCGCAGCAGTGCAGAGGAAGAGAATGTCAGCACAGATCGCATGGATCAAGGCTGATTCAGATGCGAAACTTGGGCGAGCCTTCAACCAGAAGTTCCAGGATGTGAAGGAGACTTTAGCAGTTGGCCAGCGATGTTGGTACTGGAGGATTGCTGGAAGTGGCATTCTTCAGAAAGCCAAATGGAGAGGTCCAGCAAGAGTCGTTGCAGTTGAAGATCATGAAGGAACCAGGGTGCTATGGCTATGCCATGGAACAAGCCTGATTCGATGTGGTGAAAGACAGGTGAAGCCCCTGGTTGAGGAGACTGGCATGGTGGTGGAGGTTGATCGACAAGCTGCGCTTCGTGATCTTGAGATGCTTAAGGCCAGATCTACAACGCAGTTCAAGGATGAACTTCAAGCAGCCTATGACCCCAACCTGGAGGACGACTTCGATGAGCCTGATGACCATGCACCCGACTCACCTGCCTATGCGCCTACAAAATTGGATGCTGAGGCAGGAGAAGACTCTGTTCCTGAGCTCATGTCGGAAGGTGAGATGAATGAACTGCATGGTAGACTCCCTGGAATCATTCAAATGATCATTCCGAGGACAGAGGATGACCGAGAACGTACGCCAAGAAGACATCGTAGTCAACTACCAGAACGGCGACCGTCAGTGGCAACAACTGCACCAGCTGATGAAGAAGAAGCTGAGACCACCAGAGGAAGATCACCAAAGAGAAGGACTGAGGCGGTAGAAGGTGAGAGAGCTTCTCAGCAGAGGAGAATGGAAGAACCGAGCGGGCCTTCGAGTACATCAAGGCCTGAGGATGTCATGGTGCCCAATGACCTGGATGATGAACTCTATGTCGACGTCTTCATTCAGGATGTGATTGGAGAACTTCCCACTGGATGGAGGTGCATTGAAGGACAATTTGAGATGGCTGACGACGTCTACTACACGGCCTACAGAAAGGGTGAGGTCAACATGAAGAAGCTTGACCTGTCTGGCCAAGAGAGCTTCATCGAGGCGAAGAAGACCGAGTTGGAAAACTACTTTGGCAACTTGGTATGGGAGTTCGCAACAAGTGAAGATGGAGCAAGGGCAGAAAGAAGTGGCAGAACAATCACTGCAAGATGGGTGCTAACCTGGAAGAAAATTGATGACAATGAAGAAAACCCTCGCTGGAAAGCGAAAGCAAGACTGGTTCTTCGAGGATTCGAGGATCCAGACCTTCTGAGTCTGCAGAAGGCCCCGACAGCGAGCAGGTTGGCAAGAACTATGTTGCTTTCTGTGACATCGTGGTTGTCATGGTCTTGACATGTGGCGATGTCCGAGCAGCTTTTCTTTCTGGCAAGACCTTTACCAGAGAGCTGATTGTTCGACTTCCTGCAGATTGTGCTGGACTACTTGGAGTACAACACCCCTGCTATATGAAGATGCTCAAGTCCGCCTACGGACTGGCAGATGCACCACTCCTTTGGTACCAGGAAGCTGGCCGTCGTCTACAAAAGTGCGGATGGCAGAGGCACCCTATGGACAAGCTCCAAGGACAAGCGCTGCTATCTTCTCAACAAGATGAATGTTAAGAAGGAGCTTCAGTGTGCCGGAATGCTCATCCTGCATGCGGATGATATCCTGGTGAGTGGCGATCAGAGCGACTTCTACAAGAAGGCGTTGCAACAACTACGTGCCACCTTTGACTTTGGCAAATGGGATGTTTTGTCCAAGAACTCCCCCATCAAGTACTGTGGAGGAGTTGTGATGATGAAAGAAGATGGAAAGATTTAGGTTTCCTACGAGGAGTACATCAAGAAGATTTGCCCAATGACTGTGGCCAAAGGAAGAGACCTTAGCCAGAACATCAATGAGCAGGAGAAGTCCAAGGCGAGGGGCTTGATTGGAGCACGTCAGTGGCCAGCAACACAGGGGTTTCCTGGTTTGGCGGCGTCTGTTTCCATTCAAGCTGGAGAACTTGCAGGAGGAGATGGCAACTCGTTGGCAGAGTTGAACAAGACTCTGAGATTTGCAAAGCAGAATGCAAGTCACAGGCTGAAGTTCTTGGCAGAGGATGGCACCAAGAATGTCCGCAACATGACGTTGGTTTTCCCAGCTCTTCCACAACCCCTTATTTAAGGTTTTCCTTATTTAAGGTGTGTTTTTTAAGGGGTTTTTCCTTAAATAAGGGGTTTTCCTTTAACTTCATTTAAGGTGTTTTTTTGTGAAAAATGGGGTGATTTTTTGACTTGAGCCATGTCTCCTGCTCAGGAGGCTACTCATAAATCCCTCCTATTCAGGAGGGTGTGCAGTATGTTTGGTCAGACTTGGCCTCAAGTTTTTTTGTCAGGATGTGCATGTGGCTGATCAGGCTTTCGGTCAAANCATGTGGCTGATCAGGCTTTTGGTAAAATATCTGTGGAAGTTGTTGGAACATATGTATTGGCAGCTCAGTGCTCAAGGCAAATAGGTTTTCTTTTGCCATGGCAGGTCGAGCTAGCAACACTTTGTCGAAGCAAGAGTATGAGAAAATTGTCAGGGCCAACAAGGTGTCAGTCCTGAAAGCTGACTTGTCCTTGACTTTGGATGACCTGGCATGCAAGTATGGTGGCCTTTTGAAAGATTTGCTGGACAAGACAGCACGTGTCAGCAAGAATAGCTTGTGTGAGGCACTGGTTGCTGCAAATGAAGGCAATGACCCACAAGACTCCAAGCATTTTGCTGGAAGAATTGTGGAGGCAGTGTCAGCAGGCAGGCAACTGTCCAAGTCAATGACATCAGGAAAGAAAACAAGTGTTGGCCTCAAGATTGTGGTGGATGCTTTGAAGAAATGGTCCACTACGCGCACCCCTAGCAGATCACCTGACAGCATGCCTTTTGAGCAGGCATCAAAGCCCAGGGCTGTGCCAACTCTTGCCACAAGCTCAGCTTCCAGTTCTAGAAGGTTAACCAGAGAAGAAGCTGCCAAAGCTTTGGGCTTGACCAGTGGTGTAGAAGAAACTGCGATGAGCTATGATATGGAGGCTGCTTCTGACAGCCCTGCCAGTGTGCATGGGTCCAGCTCAGAAGAAAACACAGGGGCTGCTCCTGCTACTTCTTCAGCTGTGGCCTCCTTGGCTGCCACTTTTTGGGTGGACTCCACTAAGCCAGCTTTGTGTCGCAAATTCCCAGGCCATGCAGTCCAGGTGGCCACTATGCACCCAGGTGACCATGGTTTTGCAGTTGCCAAATTCTCTGCTTTTGAAGACCACCCTGCAGAGCAAAAGCAAACAGAAATTCCTCACCTGCTGCTGCAGGAGCATTTTGTTGGCAAGAAGCCAGCCATGCGAATGAAGCGACCTGCAGCTGTTCTTGAAGCAGACAAATCTCCAGCTTCAGAAGCAGCTTCAGGGCATTCTGAAGAAGGTTCAGGCTCAGGAGAAGAGAAAAAACGTGACCACCCTGAACCTGCAGCAGCAGTTGCACCTGTTGACATGGGCTACAGCATCATGACCTATGCATCTACTGGTGCTGTTGCCATCAGAGAGACCAAGCTTGGGAAGAGACAGCTGTTTCAAATTCGAAATCCCAAAAAATCCAATGCTCAACTCAAAACCATTTTGGAGAAAGCAAAGCAAAAACTTTTGAAAGGTGAACCTGTAGAGCAGGTGAAATTTTGGGCTAAGGAAGCAGCCCAATAGCTTCAGTCACACTTTGGCTATCTCTTCCACTGGCAGCCAAAAGCAAACTGTGACCAAGTTTTTTTTGGGTTTTGTGGAATCTGTCTGTTTTTTGTGCATGGGGTCTCCTATTGAGGAAGTCTCTGCTAGGTAATCTTTGAATCATTTTTTTGGTCTGTGTCAACTAAAGTAAAACTCCTAAGGAGGAGTAGTGCTAAAGGTCCAGGATGGACTCTCCTATTGAGGAGGGTTCTCCTAGGTAGTGTTTGCATCAATATGTGGAAGATAGAAGCAATACTCCTAAGGAGGAGTGTTGTCATAGGTGCAAGGTTGTGTGAAGAAGAAATTCTAGGTAAGAGTAGTGAAACCAAGAAAATGGACTTGTTTGTTGCAACAACCTTTCTTGTCTCAGACCTGTCTCCACCATGGTAATGTTGGGCATGACATAGTTGATGTTTTGTTTATGTCTGCAGCCATTTCGTTTCAAGCACCATCATCAAAAACTGTCGCAGTTGCTTTCAACATGGGTGCTTCTTCAAGTCGTGAGAGCCTTGTGGATGAAGCTATGAGGACCCATTTTTTTGGACATGTTTGAATTTTTTTTGTGGATTCCTTTCATGCATGGCAATTTTCATCATGTCAGGACTGCTTTGACAGCTGTCCAGCAGATTCAACAAATGCAGCAACTGCAGATGCAGCAAATGCAAGCTTTGCAGTCTGGTCAGCCTGTTCAGTCTGCTCAGCCTGATGGCCAAGTTGCACAGCCTGCTGAGCTTGCTGAAACTCAGGAGACAGATTGGTGGTACCAGGGCCCTCGCACATGCAGGAAGTGTGGCCAGAAGAGCTACCTTCGAGGTGGCATCTGCTACAACATGGAATGTGTCTCTTGGCTCTGTAGTATTTTTTTTTTGCAGGGGGTTCTCTCCTAAACAGGAGGGGTTCTCTCCTAAACAGGAGGGTTTCTCTCCTAAACAGGAGGGATAAATTTTGTAACTGCAGCACATGGACAATCAACCCAGGAGTTGTCCTTCACCAAGCACGACCCAAAGGAGTTGGGGGACAAGCTGTTGCGATGGGGTGCCCCAGATTGGAACCAAGGCAAGGTCACTACCAAAAGGGCAAGAAGAGAGTTGCATGGATGGCTGAGGTGAAGGCCTACCACGAAGGTCGTGGAAAAGGTCATTCCAAAGGGGCTGAAGTGAAGACAGAGCCCAAGACCTTTCCTGAAGCACCTTGGTGGAAGACTCCTGCTCAGGAGACTGTCCAGCAAATTCATGATGATGATACCGAGGAGGAAGAAGAACCTCCTATGAACCCTTTCCTGGACAAGCCTGGTCAGAATGGCAATGGCAATGGTGGAGATGGAACAGATGATTTCATGTCCAAGTTGAAGATTTTTGGTCCTTAGAAGGAGGACATGCGGCCTGATGTGACATATCCAAAATGCCAGTGCACAAAGCCAGGCATTTGGAAGCTGTGGATTTACAAAAAAAAAAGGTGTGTGCGGTTTGTTGCTGCTGGGGATGGGATTTGGTGAAGAAAAAAATACTCCTACAAAGGAGTGTTTTTTAGTTTTTTCTCAGGAAAACATGACACTCCTATATAGGAGTGTCATAATCAAGAACAAAAGCTTCATATATACATATATGTATTCATATATTATATCTCAATGGAGGGATTGGTGAAAAATATATTTCTTTGTTGTTTCTACATACCTCCTATCCAGGAGGTAGGTACTGATGAAGAAATCTTCTAGGTCCTTTTTGTTGGAGAACTTCAATTCTGGCAGTAAATGTTTTGAGTCCATTTCTGGAAAAACTTGGAAATTTAACTTATTTAACTTTGACCACCCTAAGTTGAATTCTTTTTGTTTTTCTTTCATTTAACTTTGAAGGTCAAAGTTAAACAAGTTAAATTCTGGCTCTTTTGGAATAAATGATTTTTTCTACAATCTGTTGCTTGAACAGTCATTCAGAGCTGTTCAAATCTGACACTGGTACCAATCCCTTTCTGAAACCAGCAATGGTCAAGAAGGTGGTCGAACCTGCATCCAAGAAAGCTGCTGTGAAGAAAGCTAGTGCAAAACCCAAGACCAATGTCAAGCCTCCTGAGGAAGCTGCTCAAGATAAAAAAGATATGAGCAATATGCTCACTACTCTCAAGAAGGCCACTTCTGGTGAGAAGGAGAAGGTCCAGCTCCTGGAGATTTACCAGAGTCTTCCTAGATTTTCTGAAGAGAAGCTGAAGCTGTTGAAGCAGTGGAAGCTGGATAAATCCTGCAAGTGGATTGGGCAATACCAGGAGAGTCGAGCTTTGACCAACACCACTAGTGAGTCCATTCAAGATGGTTTTGCTACTAAGTATCTGGACTGCAAATATTTTTTTTTTCCTGGATGCATTTATTTTCTTCCCTTCTGCCATTTCCAGGTATCAAGTCGCTGAGCTTTGCAAGCTTCCTGTGGATAGTCCTGAGATGGCAGCTATCCTGAAAGAACTCCCTGCTGATGATGACTGGGATGAATCCATTGGAATTGAGAGAGGCTACAAGAAGGCAGGTCTGAAACGCTTCCATGTGCAAGGGCTCAAGGGCTTCAAGACCACCACTGTTGAAGACAAGTCAACAGAGGAGGTAGTGAAGACCAAACAAGCCACCTTCAACCAGAAACAACAGGAAGCAGTGACCTTTGCAGCTGTCAAAGATGAAAACCCACTGCACACACAGCTTATGTCCAAGCTGGCTGTTGCTGAGAGTGGAAAACAAGCACTGGAGAAAGTACGCAACTCAGTGCAGGATTTGGCTGTGGACTTGCAAGTGCGCATGGCCAAAGACAAAACTTGGGAGAACAAGCACAAGGAGATGGAGGCTGCTTTGGCCAAACTGCAGAGTGAATCTGTGTCTTTGAGGACTGAGATGGCCCAAATAAAGGAATTGGAGCCTCCTGCTGTGACTCAACCCATCCTGGACAAGTTCATCCTGATGATTGAGAATGTATCCACTTTGGTGGATGTGGCCAAGAGCCAGGTGAGGAAGACACAAGGTCTTCTCCAGTGAATCCGTGTTTGCCTGAAATGGCAGAAATGTTTTGGAACACCAATGCTTGCAAGGTGCTGCGTAGCGACTTTGACCACTCTCTTGTCTGCCTGAAATGGAAAAAGGTGTGTCTGTGCTTGCTTACCTCCTATTTAGGAGGACCTCCTACTAAGGAGGGCTTTGTGAATAAAGTTCTTTTTTCTAGAAAGGCTTTGTCTCCTAACTGAGGAGGAGACATTGTTTCAGGACTCCTATAGAGGAGCCCTTGTTTCACTGTGTTCTGCACTTGTTTCTGGCTGACTATGTCTTTTGCAGCCATTAGCCATGTTCAGCAAACAGGCCCTTCCAAAACTGGATGAGGAACCTGATGCCTCAAGACGCTTTAGAGCCAATGTGAGAGATCTTTTTCTCACAAACCAGCTGAGTGCTGAAAGAACTTCATCACTTTTGGGTGATGCTGCAGCTGCTGGAGTAGAAGCTTTGGAAGATGTCAAGAACCTCCAGGGTAAAGCTGGCAAGAATGTGCACAGAGACTTGATGAGAAAATTTGCCAAAAGAGCAAAGCAATGGCCAGATTTGTACTGGTCCAAAGTGGATGTATGGGACCAGAAAAAACAAAAAGTCAAGAGAGAATGGATTGCAGTGCTCTTGCCCCACGAATGGCTCTGTAAGCTCAACAGCAAAGTCCCAGATGGCAGCCTCACCACTTGGGATGGATTGGGCCCTTTGGGACAAAGGGAGTGTGCCAGAGCTTGCTCAGAGCTTGGCTGCTCCACTCTCACACCACTGTCTTTCTGGTGTGATGGTGTCCCATACAATTGGGACAGATCAGAGTCATTGGAGGTGATGAATGTGGCATTGCGTGGAATTCCTCAGTGGAGGAACTTGCGCATTCCCTTTGCATGTATTGAACACAAGGTTTTGTGTGAAAATACCTTCAGCCAGATCTTCGACATTTTGCTTTGGAGCCTACAAAGCTTGGCAACAGGAGAGCACCCCTTGAGCAGGCATGACAGCTTGGATTGGTTGCCTACTGACAAGGCCAGAAAAAAGGTAGCTGGTAAAACACACAATTGCAAAGCTGTCCTCCACCTGATCAAAGCAGATTGGAAGGCATTCAAAGATATCTTTGCCTTTCCAGGATGGCAAGGCAGAGGTGCCATATGCTGGCTCTGCAATGCTACTTTGCAAGACATGAGAAGCAAAGATAGCACAGGTGTCGATGAAGCTTTAGACCACTCGGGGTTCCTCATCAGGCAAAGGCTTCACTTGAACAAACCAATCAGCAATTTACTAGCAGCTCCTACACTTCGTGTCCACCAATTTCGACCTGACTGGCTGCACAGCATGGACCAAGGAGTGACAGCAGATTTTCTTGGAAATTTCTTGCTCTGGACCTTGTTGCCTAAGATGGCAGGGTGCAATCAAGCTGAGAAAATCAGGTCTTTGTTTGTCCTCATTAGAAACATACTATGCAGAGAACCCAGTCCAGCAGAAGTACAATAACTTGGCCATCAAAATGCTTCAGAAAAAGAAATCTACCCCTCCCAAACTTCGTGGCAGAGCCTCTGAAGTAAAAGGCCTTGTGCCTTTTGCAAAGCAGGCTGCAGAAGCTTTCTGCAACAGCAATGATCCTGTGGAGGACACAGTGAAAGTAGCTGCAGGGCATTTGAACAACTTGTACCAAATTGTTTTTGCCAAAGAGCAATTCAATGCCCAAGCTATGAAAGATGAGTCTTTCAAATTCAGGACTTTGCTCAGAGCTTTGGAAACTTTCCATTCAGGAGCTGGTGGCAACAAATGGAGGCTGAAGCCAAAGATGCATCTCATGGAAGAAATCTGTGAGAAGCAAACCGATTGCCCCATAGATCATGCCACTTACAGAGATGAAGACTGGGGAGGGGCAATGGCCAGGTGGGCCAAAAGAAGAGCTGGTTACAACTCAGTGGCCAGCACTTCAAGAAATGCTCTCACAAAATTTTGCGCCAACAACAGGTTGCCTGCTTTCTGAGAAGGAAAAAAAAGAGTGTGCTGCTGGGGTTGGGATGGGTTCAGCTGCTCCTACAAAGGAGCAAAGAAAAACTATAGCCTCCTATTCAGGAGGTTATAGCCTCCTTCTGAGGAGGTTTCATGTCATTTTTAAGCAAAACAATGAAATTAAATAAAAACACCTTATTTAAGGAAAAACCCCTTATTTAAGAAAAAACCCTTTAAATTTAAGGGAAAAACCTTTAAATAAGGTAGGTTTTTAAAAAAAACCCTTTATTTAAGGAAAAACCCTTTAAATAAAGGGTTTTTTTAAAGGGTTTTTCCTTATTTAAGGTGGGTTTCCTTAAATAAAGGGTTTTGGAAGAGCTGGGTTGTTTGCTGACGCAGCCTTTGATGTGAGGAGAGACCATAGCTCACAAGGAGGATTTGTGATCATGGTCGTTCCAAAGGAGGCCTTAGAAGGAAAGAAGGTCCCAGCATCGACAGTGAGCTGGAGATCATTCAAACTACCAAGGGTCTGTCGCTCAAGTCTTGGAGCTGAATGTCAAGCGTTATCAACGGCGCTTGAAGAACTGATGATGGTCAAGCTGTTCCTGCTGAAGATTCAGTTTCCAGAGATGAACCTGAAGGAGATGCAGACAAGGGTGAATCTGGAGAGGAGCGCAGTGATCACAGACTGCAAGGCGCTTTATGATGGCATGAAGCGTGAATCTATACAACAAGCGGCAGACAAGAGGGTAGCAATCGAAAGCCTGGTGATTCGAGATCTACTACAAGACCTCAATTGCCAGTGGCGATGGGTGAGCAGCGAGAGGCAACTTGCTGATGGACTCACCAAAACCAATGCCCGACAGGCATACATCGAACGTCACCGAGGAGGATACGTTCAACTGGTGGCTGATGATGAGCACAAGGCAGGTAAGAAGAAGACGAAGGAGGAAAGGCAGAAGACAATTCAGGAGACACAAGCAACTACGTCTGGTGTGGCAAGAAGTCTCATTGGCTTAGTGATGGCTGAAGCTGTGACGAAGACTGGTGCTACACGAGAAGGCGAGAATGTGACCAAGAACATGACTGAGGAGATTGCGGTGAACTTCACTGAAGAGAACATGGTGGAAATGGATGTTGACAGGTCTTTTCATTCTGATGATGGGATGGATGACCTACAAGGTGATGTCCTGGTTTTTCAAGAAGATTCAGAACTACATGGACAAATGGTATGTGCCCAGGAAGCAATTGGATAGCCTGGCACAAGACTATGATCGGCTCAACTATGAACATGGGGAGCTGGTCGAGGACAAGAAGAAACATGACGAGATCATGCGAGAAATGAATGCACAGCATGATGGGACTGTGTCGACACACAAGACCCTTCAAGAGCTGTTTCGTGAACGAGAACTACTACAAGAGAAGGTGGAAGATCTACAAGGCCAAGTTGGACTGATGGAGTCCAGGATCTTTAACAAGGATGAAGAACTTGCCTTTCGAGCCCAAGCAATGAACAACTTGCAGACAGCGGCCGCAACCTATGCTCGGCAAGTCAATGATCTACGAAGAGATTTGTCAAGGGTCCAGCACAACAGGTTCACGATCTACGTTTCACGGACCGGACATGCTTGGCATGCAAGTGCAGATTGTCAGTATCTACGACAATCTCGAGGTGTCCGGACTTTGGAGGCTTGCACGGCTTGTACAGGCGGCTGAGCGAGTTTTACTCCTTTTTCTTTTTCCACTAAGGTCAAGCTGTCATCCTGACACTTAGATGTTGATGATTGATCCACTGCAGTGGTGGGTTCGAGCTCGCTGTGCCAAAACGGATTGCGCCTAACCCCGTAGAGTGATTTCAAGGTTTGACTTCGTGTGCAAGCTTTTGTTGCAGTTAAAATAAAAACCAACAATTCAAATATTCTTTGGTAGAGGTTTCTTCTGAAATTTGTTTGGTAGGGATTTCTCTCCATAAAACGGTAGAGGCTTGTATTCAACGGTTTTTGAGGGAGACAATTTTTTCGTTTTTTTGGTAGAGTTAGCCTCTTCGGAGATTCTTTGGTTGATTTGTTTTCTTTTTTTTGCTAGGAAAATGTCCCGAGAAGGACACTTTTTGGTAAAGGTTGTTCTTCACATGCTTTTGGCGAGTAATGTCTCTTCAGAGCTTCCTTGCTATAATTTTTCGACATGATTATTGGTTAAAAAAATGAAAGGTTTTTCTTCAGGGAATTTTGGGTAGGCATGTTTCCTCAAATACTCTTTGGGAGAGGTTTCTATGGAATTTGTTTCGAAGAGATTTTTATGCAAAGTTNTCACAGAGTGTTTGGTAACATTTTTTCTCAGACATATTTGGGTTGAATTCCAGCTTCAAATATTTTTTTGTTAGAGACTTCTTTTCAAGTAATGTTTGGTAGATAGTTTCTCAAAATTTTTGGTCGGCTTTTCTTTTCGAACATTGTATTGTCGAGATTTCTCTTCAAAGAGTTTCTGGTAGAATTTTTTCTTCCAATAGTTTTTTGGTCGAGGTTTCTGCTGGAATTGGTTGGCATAGATTTCTGTTCAGAGAGTTTTTTGTAGAGAAATTGTCTCGAAAGAGATTTTGGCAAACATGTGTTCAGACATTTTTTGGTGGAGATTTTTCTTTCCATTTTTTTGAAAGGAATGTTTCTTTAGAGATATTCGTCTTCAGACTACCTATGTTTGGTAGGCATGTTTCCTCAAATATTCTTTGGTAGAGGTTTTTTTTTAGAATTTTTTGTGATCAAAACTGTTATTCAAACTTTGTTTGGTTGAGAGTTTCCCTTCACGGATTGTTCGGTGGAGAACTTTACTTCAGATATATATTTATTTTTTTTGGGTAGAATTTTACCTTCAACTATTTTTGGGTAGAGATGTCTCATCACATACTTTTGGCGGATTTGTTCATTTTTTTTGTGGCGGTTTTTCTCGAAATTGTTTTGAGCAGACTTCTCTTCAAATAGTTTGTGGTGGACATGTTTTGTTCAATGTCTTTTTGGTACAGGTTCTATTGAAATTTGTTTGGTACGGATTTCTCTTCAAAGAGTGTTTGGTTAAATACATGTCATCCTCAAAGAAGTTTGGTTTAAAATGGTCGTGGATTTTTTGAAAAATTGGTTGGCGTAGATTTCTCTTCAGAGAGATCTTGGTCGAGAAATCGTCTTCAAAAAGATTTTGGCAAAAATGTGTGCAGCGATTTTTGGTAGACATTCCTCTTCCAACCTTTTGGCAGGGAATGTCTCTTTAGAGATTCTTTGTTTTTTTTTGGGGGGGGAAATATTTTTGGTTACAATTTTTCTTCAGATGTTTGGTTGGCGTTTTCCTCAGAGTTTTTTGGAAGGTGTTTTTCCAAATCTATATATTTGGTACTTTTTTTTTGTGGGAGTTTGTCTGCGGATATTTTTGGCATATTTTTGGTAGATATATCTTTTGAGATACAGTATTTTTTGGTACTGTAGAATTTGAATTTCATATTTTTTCTGGTCGAAATTCGGAACTTAGATTTTTTAGATTGGGATTTTGTTTTCAGAAATTCAGCAAACTAAGTCACCTCAGAAAAATCCAAAGAGAAAATATATGAGCAAATGATAGCAACTGATAACAACTGAAAACAACTTTTGATAACAACTGATAACAACTCATTTTTAGTGGTATTTACATGATAACAAGAGATAACAACTTTTGATAACAACTGATAACAACTTTTTTCTTCATCCATGCATCCATCAGTCTAAATTCTTCTCAAGTATTTGAATGCCAAAAAAAAAGAAGTTTGTTTTTGTTCCTCCCTCCCTCCCTCATTGATATTTTTCAAAATCAAATCCTTAAGAGGGAAACTTCGAGATCTTGAGGTGAACATCTCAACTCCTTCAGTTGAAAATTTTGAGATGGATATCTTAAATCCTTCAGTGGTAAAACATGCGATCTTAATTTCAAATGCTTGGGTTGGAAGAAAAGAAGATCTCAAACCTTTGAGTAGGCATATCTGATGTTTTAAAAGCAAACCCTTAAGTAGGAAAATGTGAGATGTACATCTCAAATCCTTTTGCTGAAAACTTTGAGATGAATCTCTGAAATCCTTCAATATTAAAATGTGCGATCTTGATTTCAAATCCTTGGAGTGGAAAAAAAGATGAAGATCTCAATCCCTTAAGTAGAAAAATATAAAATCTAAAATCACATCCTTGGGTAGGAAAATTGAAGATGAATATCTCAAATCCTTTTTCTGAAAACTGTGAGATGAACATGTTAAATCCTTCAGTGGTAGCATATGTCATTTTAATCTCAAATCCTTGGAGTGCAAAAAAATAGATGTAGATGAAGATCTCAAATCCTTAGGAAGGAAAATTTGAGATTTTAAATCAACTAGGAACCTTTGAGATCTTTATCGCAAATCCTCAAGTAGGACAATTTGAGATAAAGATCTCAAACCTTTAAGTAGTTTTTTTAATTTTGAAAACTAAACTCTTAAGTAGGAAAATTTGAGAGTTTAATTTCAAATCCTCGAGTAGGAAAAATGAGATGTACATCTCAAATTCTTGAGATAAAAACTTTGAGATGCATACCTTAAATCCTTCAGTGGTAAAATGTGCGATCTTGATCTCAAATCCTTGGGTTGGCAAAAAAGAAGATCTCGAACCATTGAGTAGGAAAATTTGATGTTTTAAAAGCAAATCCTTAAGTAGGAAAAATTGAGAGCTTAATCTCACTCAAATCCTTAAGTAGGAAAAATTGAGATAAACATCTCAAATCCTGCAGCTGAACACTTTGAGATGCATCTCTTAAATCCTTCAATATTAAAGTGTGCGATCTTGATCTCAAATCCTTGGAATGGAAAGAAATAGATAAAGATCTCAAATCCTTAGGACGGAAAATTTTAGAGCTTAATCTCAAATCCTTAAATAGGACAATTTGAGGTGAACATCTCAATTCCTTTTGTTGAAAAAATGATTTGAATATTCCAATCTTTCAGTGGTAAAATGTGCGATCTTGATCTCAATTTCTTGGAGTGCAAAATTCATGAAGATCTCAAATCCTTAGGAAGGAAACATCGAGATTTTCAATCAACGCCTTGAGGAAACTTTGAGATCTTAATCTCAAATACTTAAGTAGGACAATTTGAGATGAACATCTCAAATCCTGTAGTTGCTCATTTTGAGATGAATACCCTAAATCCTTGGCTTGAGATTAAGCTCTTAAATTTTCCGACTTGAGGATTTGAGATTAAGCTCTCAAATTTTCCTACTTAAGGATTTGATTTTGAAATATCAAATTTTCCTACTTAATGATTTGAAATCTTCATTTGTTTCCACTCCAAGGATTTGAGATCAAGATCGCACATTTTACCACTACCATTGAAGGATTTAACATGTTCATCTCACAGTTTTCAGAAAAAGGATTTGAGATATTCATCTTCAATTTTCCTACCCAAGGATGTGATTTTAGATTTTATATTTTTCTACTTAAGGGATTGCGATCTTCATTTTTTTTCCACTCCAAGGATTTGAAATCAAGATCGCAGATTTTACCATTGAAGGTTTTCAGAGATTCATCTCAAAGTTTTGAATTTACGGATTGTAGATGAAACTTTCAAAATTTCCTACTTCAGTTTTGAATCTGAAGATCTCAATTCAAACAGAAAAATTGAAATCTGAAGTTTTGGAATAAAGTTGTAATTTCAATCTTTGTGATCATGCAAAAAAACAACAACACATGAAATTTGAAAGATCAATTTGAAATGTGAAAACTGAGACAGCTGAGAAATGAATTTTACAGACAAATTTTGGCACTCCAAACCCAACAAGTTGAGATTGGAAATGTTTAAAGCGCTTTGATGTTTGAAGGCACACAAAATTGAGTGATGAAATCTATAAATTCATTTTGTATTTCCCAAGTAAAACTGACATTCAAAAAACCCCGTAATCAAAAAAATAATGTTGAACATGTTGAAGTTTATCAAACATTTTGAGATTTTAATTTCCAAACAAGATACAGATTCAATGATTAAACATATTTGATGTTCAAGAAACCAAATATAAAATTGAGATTTCATTTCCCCAGAAACAAATCAGAAAAAAACAAAGAAATGCAGTTGAGATAGGAACTGAGAAATGAATCTGAAATTTTCAAAGTTTAGAAAGTTGGGAAATAACATGTATCAATAGTTTTGGCATGTCAATTCCATAAAGCCGAGATATCAAAAATTATGGATAGAGCAAATCTGAAACATGAGATGTGAAAAACTCATTGTAAAATGGAGGTATGGAATTGAAAAATCAAATTATTGAGATGGACAACTCATCAAAATCATTAATCAAATGGGATTCAAAAGATTCAATTGTATGATTGAGTTGTGAATTTTTCGAACCAGCTTGACAATCCATGAAGAAATACTACATGGAAAATCCAAAAAATAACAATATGTTGACAAAAGAAAGAGCCATATATACAAAAAAAAGACCTTTATTTTTCAAGAAAAAACCTCTATTTTTTTTCAACCAAAAGACCCTTATCAAACAAGGGTCGAATAAAACAAGGGTCGATTGGAAGATCTGGGTACTACTCCAGTACTACTCCGTACTACAAAGTACTACTCCAGTTCTATTTCGTACTACATAGTACTAGTCCAGTACTACTTCGTACTACAAAGTACTAGTCCAGTACTACAAAGTATTACGCCAGTACTACTCTGTACTACGCCAGTACTACTCTGTACTACGCCAGTACTACTCTGTACTACAAAGTACTACTCCAGTACTACTCTGTACTACTCCAGTACTACTCTGTACTACGCCAGTACTACTCTGTACTACAAAGTACTACGCCAGTACTACTCTGTACTACGAAGTACTACAAGGTACTACTCCAGTACTACTCTG
>DF242781.1:23347-50153 GCA_000507305.1 Breviolum minutum Mf 1.05b.01 | reverse complement strand
TGTAGTAATCTAGTATATTTTTCATATAGTGTTACTGTAAAATGGGAAAATGCCATACAATGCTATACAATGTCAAGTGCTGCATTGACTACTCTCTCTAGGCCGAGCGGCATGGGCATGCCCAGCAGTGCAAGCCGGGCAGCGAATGCCCGCACGAAAACTGATCCTGGAACGTATGCGTTCAAATTGAAAGAGGGAATTTGAGGCAGCAGTCAGAACCTGATCTTTTGATATCCTTTGTGCAGCTCCACGCAAATCCCAGCCCCTCCAGCTTTTGAATCCTTTCTGGACTCAGCTTGCCCTGACCCTTTCCAATGCGCTGAAGGCTCACCCAAACGCCCAGCTTGTATCCACCAACTGTCTTATAAGTGTATGGAACCAGAACGTCTCCATGCTTGGCTTTGTATTCGCGGAGCTCTTCAAAACCTTGCACCCACAACTGGTTCCGAACGTCCCATACAAATCCAAGCCCCTCTAGCTGCTCAATGTGCTCTGGACTCAGCTTGCCCTTACCCTTTCCACTGCGCTGAAGGCTCACCCAAACGCCCAGCTTGTATCCACCAACTGTCTTATAAGTGTATGGAACCAGAACGTCTCCGTGCTTGACTTTGTATTCGCGGAGTTCTTCAAGAGCCTGTGCCCACCAGTGATTCAGAACGTCCCATACAAATCCAAGCCCCTCTAACTGCTCAATGCGCACTGGACTCAGCTTGCCCAGACCCTTTGCAACACGTTGAGCCTTCACCCAAATGCCCAGCTTGTATCCACCAATTGTCTGATACCTCTGCGGCACCAGAACGTCTCCATGCTTGGCTTTGTATTCGCGGAGCTCTTCAAAACCTTGCACCCACAACTGGTTCCGAACGTCCCATACAAATCCAAGCCCCTCTAGCTGCTCAATGTGCTCTGGACTCAGCTTGCCCCCACCCTCTCCACTGCGCTGAAGGCTCACCCAAATGCCCAGCTTGTATCCACCAACTGTCTGATACCTCTGCGGCACCAGAACGTCTCCATGCTTGGCTTTGTATTCGCGGAGCTCTTCAAAACCTTGCACCCACAACTGGTTCCGGACGTCCCATACAAATCCAAGCCCCTCTAGCTGCTCAATGCGCACTGGACTCAGCTTGCCCAGACCCTTTGCAACACGTTGAGCCTTCACCCAAATGCCCAGCTTGTATCCACCAACTGTCTTATAAGCGTATGGAACCAGAACGTCTCCGTGCTTGGCTTTGTATTCGCGGAGCTCTTCAAAACCTTGCACCCACAACTGCGTCCGAACGTCCCACACAAATCCAATCCTGTCTAGCTGATCAATCTTTTCTTGACTCAGTGTGCCCCTTCGCCTTTCACTTCTTTGCTGTTGAATCCATCGACCAAGATTGAACCCACTTGCCCTGTGACACCTTGTTGGCACAGAAACATCACCATATTCAATTTTGTATGCTAATAGCTCTTGAAAACCCATTTCCCATGGATCAGATCCTTCACCCCTGCAGCTCAATGCGTTCCGGAAGACTCGAACTTGTAGAATCCGCGCTGCATCTTCCAATGTGGAAGGTGGTACTGATGTATCCATGGCAATGCTGACGCGGCTAAGTGCAGGCTTGCCATTCTCAGCGAGGCATGTTTGAAAGGCGTGGTCAGCTCTCGCAAGTTCGCTCACAAGGCGAATCAGCTCAGTATCTTCAACAAGAATACCCGCAGCATCTTGAACGACAGGCGGGGCTATGACAAGAGCATCGATTTTCTCTGAATGGTTGCGAAGCACCCTTCCCACACACTGCTGCAGTCGAATTCCCTGTCTCGGTGCTACAAACAGGCAAGTGTCAGCCACAGGCAGGTCCACCCCTTCACTGAGTACATCAACTGTGACCAAAACACGGGTTCCACCAAGCCTTTCCTTCCGCTGAAAGATCTGCAACAGCTCCTGCCGTCTGCCTCCTCCTGTCTGAGCATTGTAGTGGGCAGCTGCAATTCCAGCATTCGACAACATGCGAGTAAAGTCTTTGGCCTCTTGAACTGTATTGCAAAAAGCCAGGACCTTCCTTGCCAGCGGTAGGTTCATGACCAGTCGCACCAAACTGGGCCTTGGGTCACCTGGCGTAAGCACAGGAACCATGACATTATAGTCCTTGATGACACCTGCTTCAATGGCTGGACGCAGTCCAAAATCAAAGTCTGGCTGGTTTCTTCGAAGCGTTGCTGAAAAGAAAAGTCGTTTTGGAGAGTTGAGGGAAAGCACTTGCTGTGCATGAACTCCAACATGCTCATCTTCATCTTCCACTTCTCCCATGTCTGTGGTCTCTGATCTAGGCCTAGGCTCGTAGTGGTGAGCTTCATCCAGAATGAGCAAATCAAATGTCAAATTCGACAACTGCCATGCTGAATTCCTAACACACACAAAGATGTCTGCAGACAAATCAGCTGGCCATCTAGTTCCAACTCTTGCAATTCTCCATGCAAGCGTATGCTCCAGTAGTTGTGCCAGCTGCTCCATCAAGTCGAGCTTTGGCACAATGATGCATGAGCGTTTGCTGCAACCCAAACCTGCCAACAAGTCTGCCATCACCAAACTCTTCCCCGACCCAGTAGCCATCTGCACGAAGAAGTCCCTTTGAGAGGCATTCTTCAAAAAGTTTTGACAGCATCTGAGGCACTCAATCTGGTGGGGCCAACGTTTCAAGTCGTTTTTGGTCAATTCTGGTAATTCCTCCTCTTCAGCCTTCTCCAAACGCGCGAGCTTGCGCCATCCATCCACCTCCTCAGCACTGTAGATCCGATGGGTTGCTCCACTGAAGTGCTGCCAGTGCCGTGGAAGTTGAGTGCTCTCGTTGGTCGCCACCACCATCTGCTTCACCAATTTTCTGAGTGGCGACTGGTCTGCCCGCACCATGAAATGAAAGTTGGTGAGGCGCGTCAAAGGCACGGTTTTGCCATCAGTGTAGTCCTTGGCTTGCACGGCCACCGTCAGATTCAACGCCAAGGAATCGATGCCCTTATCTTCCAGCGGCAAACCCAGCCGTTCCTTCAGCTTGATGGGAAGCAAACTCCATGGCACTGTGCCCAGATCCAAGGCCGAAATCAATTCCAGCTCACGACCGGGTGGCAAATTACCAACAGCAATGGCTTCCAAACACTTGGCCCTCACGGCCGCATGGATGTGCCTCACCTCATCATCACTCAGCAACTGGCCTGGTGAAAGCGTGTCCCTGGCAATCTGGTGGCATGTGATGCTGGACAGCTGTGCTGGCCCACGAAATGGCTGGTGGCAATCAAAGGAAGTCACAAACGCATTGCACCAGGTCGCAAGTGTGAGGAATTGCTGCAAAAATCCACCAGCAGCCATGAGGACCCATATTACCAAAAAACACCTCCGATGGCGCCGGACAGGAGGCATACTGGTAGAAGTTCAGGTGAGGAGAACTGTGAGCCCAAGACACAGCACATTTTGCATTCAGAATCTGCAGGCAAATTAAATTGATTAGACTCAGTAGACTTGAAAATGAAGTATTACTAAGCAAGCAGCTTGAAATTAGTTGCAGCCTGCGAACCACTGTCGAAATGAAAGCTACACTGCTACATTTCTACGAAGTGCGATTGGGTTACCCCGGATACTCTCGGGTCCTTGGCATCCAAGCACTGACTGCTTCCCGAAAGTTGTGCAGAAGCCAGGCCTCACTGAGAGGTTGCCAGGTTGCCATTTTCCATTTGGACCCGTCCACCGTGACGTGAGGTGGAAAGGAATGGCGCGAAAAAAAAGGAATGGAAATGATAGTAGCAACCACCATTCATCCATCTCATCCCATTCTGAATTCCAAGGTTTGTCATCTTCTCTTCGCTTTGTTGCAACACTCAACAGGGACTTGCCCTCAAAACACCCACTGCACCGAACCAGGAAAATGATAATGATAGCCAGTCACTAGTCCTCCTAGCTGCTATGTCTCCATCCGAGCGGCCACGTTCTTCCAGGAGAGTCTGGCATCGCCCCACGGCGCGGTCGTAAACAACAGCGCAGGAACTCACCGCAAGGCCTTAGGACACAAGAGCAATAGTTCAATGAAGGTCCTATCATGATCTTTCCCCAAAATTGCACGTTGTATCGGGTATACAAGATTTTCAAATGTGTTTAATCAACAAAAAGGCAAGATCTTGGCCCATCCTTTGTAGCTTTACCAAGGCACTGCACGGAGACCAGCAGCATGGAGACAGTACGACGACTCCCCGAAGATCTCAGGGAGTCGCCCTGCGCCTGGCCCTGTGTCGAGGTGGCGAAGAGTGCCTCGGTCACACCGCTAGCACAGTGAAACCGAAGCAATCAAAGGATGGTGTGATGCTTCAAAGACAACAATCAACGTTTATATTTCTTCTGGGACGCATTGCAAAAATGAAACTTCATGATGAAGTAATGAATTGAACCTGTACCATTGAACCGTTACAATATCTAGCAGGGACAAGTGGTATGAACCCGTGAGCAAACAGTTAAAAGTGCAGCTCAAGTGGCAAAGTTCGCATAGATCGAAAGGATCTGCACCCCAGATTCCACACGGCTCAGGCTGCATAACCTCAAATGCTCGGCGCCCTTTCTTGGTTGTTGAAGTGGAGAATGACCAAGTTGATTTCAAGGTTTCATATTGTTTCCTGTAATGGGAGATGATTTCAATGGTTTCCCCGTCAAAGGTTGGTGATAGTAACGGTCCAGCACCCATTTCCTCCCAGGATTAAGTCAGTTGAAACCATCACACCGAGCGTCAGTCGTGGGATTAACGTTGGCAGCAGGCGTCGGAGCAATCCGTGAAAGTCGAAGTAAAGAACCACTGCATCCTGCGTCTGAAACAAAGACTCCCAATCGTGTTTGATGAAAACCTAAACGTGAGATAGGGGTAAAAGTCGCGAAAGTGGTCTGTGCAAGTGTTGGTCCTGGCTGGCCACCTCCTCCACCTCACGCTCACGTGGAGGTCGCAAGGGCAGCTGCGATGGCACCAGGTAGATCTTCTGCACATCGGTTGCGGGTTGGCGACCCCTGAGCCGAACAGTGTTGGATGCATAAAAAGAACATGCTGTTGATTAGTCCATCGGCATCATGCCCAGGTGTAGCTGAAGTGCTTAGTATTGGGCTCACTGTCTGCAATGACCCTCCTACCCGAGCCTCGGCGTTTGCAGCTGGCTCTGCTTGTCGTGACCCCAGGCCAAAAGAAGATCTAGGGCCTGTCCAGCACATGTCTAAGCTCTTCTCCTAAAACCAATCAAGGTGAGTGCCATAGGGATTTTTGAATCAAATTTGGACTGCAAATTCTACTAATCCTTTCACTCAGCCCCTGAACACTCCACCTGAAGCAACCCGACCAACTGCTGGTGATAACGCGCGAAGGGCCGTGCCCGCCACACTGCTGTCAGCAGCTGCATATGCAGCATGCCTTGCAAAATGCAACAGCTGAATTCATTTGCACTCACATCATTTGCCGTGTGCTGCCGACCTCAGGGCCGACCTCTTGGCTCATGACCATGACCAATTCATTCTTTAAAAGGATGATTCATCAGCCAGCCCTTGAGCGCAACATGATCGCTCGCCTCGTTCCTTGAGCTCTGCTACATGGCGAACACAACCTTGGAAGACCTTGTCCTTGGCCGTCAGCACCTGACACACGGCAAAGGTCCATCAATCAGTGATTCACTATTTCCTTTACACAGTCGAGTCTTCAATCCAGTCTTTGAACCTTCCGGGCACACGCAACCGCTTTGTCATGGAATGAAGTGGATAACCTTTGTACCCCAGTTAACAACAGAGAGGTAAATGGCCATCCCTTTTAGGAAATCCAAGGGACTGCGGCGGCTGCGTCTCCAACCCAGGCCGGCTTCAAACATACCAAGTCGCCTTGGCTTACAAAGTATATGCAAAGCATCCACCAAAGACTGGAATTCCAGAAACTGCTACAGGATGGGTCACTCTCACTCAAACATTTCCAAGCATGCACGTGGAATCCAATTGAAACTTTCATTTCAAGGACTGAAGGACTCAAATTGGGATTTCTCTCTTCACCTCCCACCAATCTAACCAGCTCCAATCTCACAAGCAATGCAGCTATGCCAGCTATGCCCACAACCACCTTCCAGCCACGACACGTAACTCCTCCACCTCCGAGAAATGCAGTAACGCTCCAAGGCCATGGAAGTGACGCAAAAAATTCTGCCTGTTTAGTGCAGGCTTTGTCGAAGGTGGTGCCACAAACCGTTCCGTGATTCATCAGTCTTCTGAAAGCCTGTTTGTACATCAATGCTTTTTGAAAACCGTTCTATGCGGCTTTTCCGCTCTGGATTGGTTTCTATTTCATACAGTAGTCAGTAGTTCATTCAAACAATCTTCATCGCAGGACTGCGTCATTGGTTGCGTCGTCCCAGCCAACGAATATCACCAGCCACGGCACAATTCTTGCATAGACTCGAAGCCATACCGAGCAGAGCGCTTCCAGAGATCATCCACTTTGGTCAGGGGCCCCAAGTTACCTTAGAGACAAAGCAAGTGGATGGAACTGGCACGAAGGAGGATTGCAAATTGGAAGGAATCAAGCGAAAAGATCTGTTGCTGACAGATTGCTGGTGCCACTGGCTCGTTGGAGCACTGCCCAGAAATGACTCCAGCGCAAAGGGATGGACTTGCCCAAAGCGCCTCATCCAGCATCATGTAAAACATCAGATTCTCCATGCAACAAGCATCCGCAACATGAGATGGTTGCATTGAAAACGAATCTGCATGAGTAGTTAGCATCATCATCGTCCTAAGAACCATTACACAGCACTAGTGGCACTAGTGGCACTTGGCAATTTCACAGGTCTGCACAAGAATGTACATACAAGAATTCTAGTCGATTACGGCACCCCACATGAGTTTGCTACTACAATTATAATTCCTCGTCAAAATACATGATTTCGGACTGTCCACTCATTCGCACCTTGAAGCAGCTTCGACACCATCACCTCAACCGCTTTCTGCAGGGTCTTGGCAGATTTGCCTCCATCCATACTGGAGTTGTCCATGGGAAAGAAGCACAACTGCCCAGCTTCGTTGATATGAAGCTGCCTTGGCGGTTTCGAGAAAGAACGTCTCTTGAAATTTCCTGAAATGTGTGATGCATGGTCGAGGAGAATATTGGCAATACTTCATTTGAGCATCATGAATCTTGGCATATCCTTTACCAGAAACATCTGTCTCCCCATACCTCAGCGCCATACCAAAAACTATGTGCTTCCAAGTCTCTCATTGAGCTCCGGTAGTTTTTTGCAAAAGGCCGTGATGCGCTCATGAACCTCTGCATGGATGCTGGGCCGTGAAGACTCGGGGAGACCTTGGAGTGGCAACAAGCATAGATTCTCTTGTCAACATTGAGTCAACATCTATATCTGATTATGCTTTTTGATTCAACCCAAATCCTCCCCAAACCTGAGTTCCCCCGCAATCATCATGTGTTCCCACAATTGCCACTGGTGAGTTAGGTGCATGCACTACAATGGAGGCCAACCACCATTCCAAGGCATCCCAGGTTTGCGTCGATTTCTCCATGTCCTTCTCCAGGTCATCCCCAGCTCCTGGTGGCCCAGGCCCAGTTTCTTCGGTCGGGAGACGCAAGCTCGAGAGGTCAATACAAGCCAAGTAGATACCATAGTCCTAAGACGATGAGTCGACGATGAGCAAATGAGAGGGCATTGGATGCATTTGGTTCAGGAGGGCTAGGGTGCAAATCGAGAAATCTCGGATGACCAATGAGTTCTGCATCATGTCTTCCTTCCAAACATGAGGGTGGGGGCGTTTAGACTTGTGTATATATAAGTTTCCTGCCGAAGTCAAATGGCTAAATAGCTTGAACAAGCTGCAAGAGAAGTATGGATCTCCTCGAGTTGCTTCTTGCAGTCTTCCGCACTTTTCTGGCAACCAAGTCTCACTCAAAAAGAGATGGTGCATGGCATAGTAGACATCTTGTCCTCCGAAGTCGTAAGCCTGCCAGTCACGTGCAATCCAAGTGCAGTGGAAAGCATCATCAGTTCACATTTGGCCATTAAGTTTCAACACAGTCGACTGTCCCATCTTTTAAGGGGAAAAGTCACCTGCTTGAATCACTGCTTGAATCATCTAAACGACATGCCTCCAGCACCACAGTCTTCTCCTCTTGTGCTGGGGTGCCATTGGCCGTCTCACCCAAGCGCCTGACCCCGAACTGCCATTGACCCACTGACAGTTACTGCCGCACTGCACGTCCAAAGAGCAGGAATCTCACAATCATCAAGACCAAATTTCTGCCGTCAGAAATGCACGAAAACTCTCTTTTAAAATGCCTAATGTTCCCAGCAACTTTACCTCCCAAATCAGTTCCTCTCAAAGAGAGCAGCACTTGGCTTTCCACTACTTTCCCCTCAAAAAACCATCTGCAGGCATCCAAATCGGCACAAGGCCGCTCTCTGACTGCCCAAAACTATGCAGGGCCCCCACCTGGCTATGAGGTCCACTGGCATTCGCTTCATGACACTGGGATCTAAGGTATCAATGCCTTGGTTGAAAGACAAAGACTTCGCAGTGAGACTCCAAAGCACAAGATTGCAAGCTTTGCTCTTTGGCTTTCAGACGAAGAAAGAGATTTCGGACGAAGAAAGGAAAAAAGTCATGAAGGCAGGTTGTCGTCGTCGTCGTCGTCGTCGTCGTCGTCGTCGTCGTCGTCGTCGTCGTCGTCGTCGTCGTCGTCGTCGTCGTCGTCGTCGTCGTCGTCGTCGTCGTCGTCGTCGTCGTCGTCGTCGTCGTCGTCGTCGTCGTCGTCGTCGTTCGTCGTCGTCGTCGTCGTCGTCGTCGTCGTCGTCGTCGTCGTCGTCGTCGNATCATCATCATCATCATCATCATCATCATCATCATCATCATCATCATCATCATCATCATCATCATCATCATCATCATCATCATCATCAGTGTTTTATTGCACTGGATGGCACCCACTACGCCAGGTCACACGGTTGTCGGCTGGCAGAGGACGTACCTTGCCCAGGCCCTGGGGGGCGCACCATATCGGCCACATACCTCAAGCGTGCGTGTACTACGGTGCAGTATGGCCGTACCTGGTGGCTTCATCATCATTTTCCAGCTTTCTTGCCGCTCGATAGGTCGAGGCACTTGGCGACACCGCGGTCCCAACGCGCTGTGCTGGCTGCTGCCTGATCCTTCCGAATTTGAAATACGTAAAATGAATGCTGGGCCGAAACAAATGCCTGATACCTTTTACAGAAGGACCCTACGTCTCAAGACATTTGCCAGCATCTGAAAGAAAAAACATGATCAGCACCTGACACTACACACTTTACGTGCGAATTACATGCGGTACTTGTACCGTACCCAAACATGTCTTTACCCTATGCCAATATGGATCTAGAAAGAACATGGCTTGCAGCCCAATGCCTTGCAAGAAAACTTGTCCTGGAGTTGCCATCTGCGTCCAGGTGCCGCAGAGAGAAGCTCCTACAAAAAAAACAGCAATAGAATCGATGGGGTGCCTGGAGTTCTGCATCCTGAATCAATTGTTACTAAATGGAACACGGTAGTTAGAGCACGGGGTGTATAATCAGCAGGTGACATCCCCATGTTCAAGCGCACCCTGGAGTTTGGTTAGGTGTGCAAGATGTGTGCTCAACAGACTTTTGAAAATGAGTTACATAGACCACCCAAGTACCTTATCCAGTTCTCAACATCAGGATTTGCTTGCCTTTGTTGCCTTCAAATCCCTAACCTGGCTTTGACCCCTTGTCTGCACCCGCCCAAGAAAACAACGAGCCTGAGACAAAGCCCAACATGCAAGGCCAGGAGTACTTTCTTCCTCTACCCTGGGCCAGGCGATTCTTTGGGCGATTGCTGTGCCAAGTCATTTTTCCTTCCATCTTGACAGGGGAATCGTGATTTTGAAGACTATGGTTCGCCACCCCAAATCATCACCACACTAGCAAATCCCTACGGTGCTTGGCCTCAATGGCAATCCTGAGAGTGCCCTCAAGGTGGATGTCTTGCCCGCTCGAGCGGGACCCACAAAGCCCAGCTTGGCACAACGGGGCTGATGAGTGCCTGCAAGCTACAAATCCAAAGCTAAACTTAACATCCAAATTTACACAGAAGCAAATGTGAGATGTAATCAAAATATAATCAAAATAAATAGACATGACAACAGTGAAAAAAAAAATCAAGTCAGATTCCATCAGATTGCTGCATGGTTTCCACTCTCATGGCCCTCATACCTTGCAGCAAAGCTCGTCGGAAAGCATCTTTCGCATCTTCCCCCAGTGCCAGCTGCAGGTGTCGCGCACAGTTCCGTTGGCTGCGGAATCTCTCCAACTGATTGCCTAAGGCAGCTGAGGTGAGGTACCTATGATGATTGATGATCCTTGGAAAAATCAGATGAAGGACATTCCTGACGTTGCTTGCCCAAGGCACTGGAGCTCAAACGCTGCGAAGGCAATCTGGGCACAGAAGCAGAGGTTGCTATGCTCTGCTCGCGACTGTTGGCCTTGGGGTTGAGCCCATCATAACCCCCAATAAATATGGAAATATGGACAGCAACTGGGATGCTGATCTTAAGGAATCCGAAATCCCAACCAGAAGTTGGAGGACCACTTGAGGTGCAACCCAGTAGCTGCCCGCGGCTGTGGACTCGTCTTTCCTGCCTTGCCTCGCAAAATCAAATGGCCACAAGGGGGTCATGTCAACTTCTAAGAGGACTATTTACTACTGGGATTTACATGTCACAAAATATCCCTCAAAGTAATTCCAGTAGTTTTCTCTGCCTGTTTTGTCATTGGCCACAGTGGCCACATTGACCGCCCAAGCATTTCTTCGCTTCTCCCGCGGCGGTGTGGCGTGCTCGATGGAGGTGGACAGCTGCTTGCGAAAGGTGTGACTGGGAGGTGGCGAGCCTAACACAGGAGCTACAATAGCAGCATTGACCAGAAGGCTCCAAAAGGTCAATTTCCCAGAAAAGCCTTTGCCAGGATTTGCACCTCATAACGTAATTAGATCCTTTAATTATTTAATTAGTGTTCACTTGATGTAATTTATACATACTTCCTTTCCAACCCGCACCGTTTCCACCACATGCCCTTGTTCCATCCTGAGCCCGCACGCTCTGCACTGCCATCCGTCAAGGTTCGTGGGGGTTCCGAGGCGGCACGCCTCTCAGCACATGGCTTGCCAGCTAAATCAAGATCAACGGAAACTCCAAAAGCAGGAATGAGACTTTTACACATCTAGTCCCTCCCAAACTAATTCTCCAATCATAAGACCCTCTTTGGGTTTTCTTCACCTTTGCTTTCTCAGGAGGACAAGGAGGAGGATGAGCAGGATGAGGAGGATGGTAAGCAGCCCTGTTTGCAACACACTCGTATCGTATCCAAAATCCAAACGGAAAAAAAAGTATCATGTTCGATCATGTTGGGGGGTCCAATCCAATCCTCAGAAGGGTGCCGAGTATGTGCTTGCATGTCTTGCAAGCAGGGAAAATGGTTTTGGCCACCCTTCAGGTGTAGCGCAACCAATCCATTCTTCAACCTGTCAGTGCTCAAAACTTTCCTTTTGCTCTGAATAAATGGGTCACTGCGGGAGCTGTCTTTAGCAGAAACAAGCAAACCAGCGCACTTGAAAGTCTGAAGGCAAATTGGGCTTGGAACATTCGGGTTCAAATTATTATAGCCAAAAGTCAAGCTTTGCAAACTGCAGGGCAAAGTGACATTCGCGAGGCTCTGGTCGAAACCTTCACCAAAAATCAAGCTTTGCAAACTGCTGGGCAAAGTGACATGATCCAGGCTCTGGTTGAAACTATGGCCAAAAGTCAAGCTTTGCAAACTGCTTGGCAAAGGGACGTTCTCCAGGCTCTGGTTGAAAATTATAGCCAAAAGTCAGGCTTTGCAAACTGCCAGGCAAAGTAACGCTTCTCTAGGCTCTGGTTGAAGTGAAAGCCAAAAGTCAAGCTTTGCAAACTGCCCGGCAAAGTGACGTTCACAAGGCTCTGGTTGAAACTATGGCCAAACGTCAAGCTTTGCAAACTGTGGGGCCAAGTGGCGTTCTCCAGGCTCTCATGGAAAGTCAAGTCTTTCAAACTGCAGGGCAAAGTGATGTTCGCGAGGCTCTGGTTGAAATTCATGCCAAAAGTCAAGCTTTGCAAACTGCCCGGGTTCTCAAGGCTCTGGTTGAAATCATAGCCAAAAGTCAAGGTTTGCAAATTGCCAGGCAAAGTAACGTTCTCTAGGCTCTGGTTGAAGTGAAAGCCAAAAGTCAAGCTTTGCAAACTGCTTGGCAAAGTAACGTTCTCAAGGCTCTGGTTGAAATCATAGCCAAAAGTCAAGGTTTGCAAATTGCCAGGCAAAGTAACGTTCTCTAGGCTCTGGTTGAAGTGAAAGCCAAAAGTCAAGCTTTGCAAACTGCAAGGTAAAGCGACATTCTCCAGGCTCTGGTTGAAATCATAGCCAAAACTCAAACTTTGCAAGCTTATGGGTAAAATGACGTTTTCCACTCTCTGGTTGAAACCATCGATTCGGGCAATTCCTTCTAATACAACTTCTTCGTCATCTACATGTGTTTGACGAACTCCAGGAAAAACATCTACGAGCAGGTGTTCCCAAGCGGCTAGCAAATCAACCCTCGTATAGACATAGCTAAGTGTAATTTCTCCATGCAAGCCTTGCTCTTTGAGTCTTTTTCGTAATGAAAGCCTGTTGGACCCGTGCTGCAGCGAAATATGACAACCAGTTTTCTGGGGAATTTGCGAAGCAATCTCTTGTTGAAGGTCTTTGCCAGTGTTTGATGCAGGAACTCTGATTGGAAATCCTTCACCGTTGACTCCATGCACATTAATCTGTAGGAGTTCAACGCCATGTGCATGAAGCTCCATTTCCCGATCATTGGACATGGGCGCTAAATTGAAACTTGCTGTTGGAAAAACATGCACCAGAAATTGCACAAAACTAATCTATGCATGGTCACTGCTTTCTGGCAAACATTCTGGAGCTGCTATCACTGGCTATCACTGCAACATGTAGGACAATGGAACAAAACAAACGTTTGGTAGTTCTAACTAACCATGTCGTAGATTTTGTAACCTACATCTGCTTACATCCAACGTTCTACCCGTCACAGCCGTCACAGCTGGCTTTCGAGAATGACATGCTGGTTCTTGGTGGTTTCTCATACTAACAGGGACTGCAAAGGATGAATCTGAATCACATGAAGCAAAGGTGATTCTTGGTCCAAATAATAGTTCCGAAACAAACACATCCCATCCTAGCAATTCTGCTGGTGACCTTTTGTTGCGATGGTGAGTTCATGTGACCCATTCAAAGGGGAATCGTGACCTTTGAATCACCTGGATTGTGTAGAGTTGCTTCAAATCAATGGCATTTAAAAGTCAATTTCAGCTGCTGGGCCGCGGGGTGATTCATTACGTGCTCACATGCTGCTGAACTAGACATTACCAATCCAGATACTTAAGGGAAAGAAAAAAATAAATAATGAAGGCATACAGATATATAGGATTATATAGGTGTGTATATGTGTGTATATATATAGATAACACTGTCAAATATCTCTGAAGGCGGTTGGCATATGATTCTTTTGGTGATATTCTCAATCAATGGCTTTTTGCCAATTTATTGGTGTGCTTCACGTTCGCTCGCCAAAGCCCTGTTCGTGTGGGAATTCCTTCGCGCAATCGGTTTCACCAACTAATCACCCAGAAACAATCAGCAAAATAAAAGTTGACGTCTTCAACTGACTTTCGTCCTGGCCTAAAATAAATGGAGAAACGAGTCAATTCGCTTCAACATGCCTGGTAAAATTTAGGGATTCCGAGAGTGCATCAGCAGGAGGGGACGGCAACTCCAAAGTCACAGTTGACACAGTTGACACAAGGTACCCACTAAAGCACCAGTTATTTGTGAAGGGGTCCAATCATCAGGTCTTCACCCCAACTTTCAACCCTCTTTCGCCTCAAGGTCACCTTCGGCTGCTTGACATTGGACCGCTGTTCCTCCGCAGTGGTGGACTCGGTCGTTCGCACCTCCGCGGTGCTGCTAACGGTACCGAGGCTCGTTCGACTCCTCGGTGATTCAAGGCGTTGGAAGGAAAGTTTGACATGTGGTGGGAAATATCCATTATCTCTATACATACTAGTTACTTGCATATATAATCTAAGCATATTACAGGAACATTGGACAACTTTGCTTGAATATTACAAGTGATTGCAAGAGTTGGCCTTAAAGTCTATATTCTGCAGTAGCTCAGAACAAAACCGGTCTGAACGCCAAAGATGCGCCGAGTTTCGATTTTCTAGAGAGGTTCGTATGATTCGTATTCATTTTGTTCAACATGGAGCTTCTTGGGCTCTTTTTCGTTCGTCCTTCTGAAAGCCTCAGCAAGTGCAAGAAGTGTGTGAAACTTGGACCATGACAATGCAACTTCTTTGGCAAAACAACACTCGGCCACTAAGCCAACATTTCTGGCAAATATCATCTTTGTCAAAGCCCCCAAGAACTTACACGCAGCGAACGCGTTCGAAAGACATCCAAAGAAATCGTCCAATCTTGGATGTCTTGTCACAAACTTCTCACCACAGCCAAAAAGTGGAAGCTCACCAAGGCACGTCATTTGAACATTGGGTTCCATTTTGCGGCGCACTGAGTGCGCACTGACGGCGCTGAGCGCCACAGCAGACTCTGCCCAGCTAGCCTTAGGAAGTGACAGATCTCCTCGTGATACTTCGAGCTTGCTACAAGTAGAACGCCGCATCTCAAAATGGAATTCTACGCCAGCCTAGTGCTACTATTGGAAAGGAAGTCGCGGATGACTAGAGCCAAGAACGAGGGAACTGGCTGCTGATGATCAACAGCTTTCGTTTAAAGCTTGGCGGAGTCCGTTTTTCTTCAATGGCCAGCGTCGGCTTAAAAAGCGTCATTCACCACTTTACAAAACCTCAAATCAAGCCGCAGCCGCGCAACTATTCCACGCCTCCCCACCCCCCGGCCCCTGAAAATCAACAGCCCAGGAGACGTTTGTCACCGTAGATTCACTGGCACTCTCGCTGTCCGACGGTAAACCGGCTGTTTCTAAAAGTCGGAGGCCGGCGACCTCGGCACCTCAGTGGGCAATGCTAGGTTTAGACATGGCAGGGGTTGATGATGATGATGATGATGATGATGATGATGATGATGATGATGATGATGATGATGATGATGATGAGTGCAACTCGACGTGAAGGTTCAGGTGGGGTGAGTACTTCTTGCAGTTCGGCCTTCAAGACAAACTGGCTAGCAATGGAGGAGACGTGGAGGAGTTGTAGGGCACAAATTTCCACATGACTCAAACATATGGTCAAAAAACGTATGTCCTTGACTAAAAGAAGGGTACTATCCACTTTGTTGCAGGATTTGGAGGCAGCTTCCAAGAAATGATGTACCGACCATACCTCCTTGAAGGATTTTCAAGCCAACGGGACTTAAGCTGGTCGCGCTCGGTGATGAGGCCACTGGTGACATGGACAAAGGCACATCGCCTGTAAAATGACCAAACATCAAATGACCACAAATCACCATGGAAAACACCTTACCTCCAATCCTGAGACGGGAAGCATCTAAAATGATGCCCTATTTTTCAGTTTACCAGAATATGAATAGTTGGCATGCAATGACCTACCTCCTGTCTCGAATCACACTGGACTGCGCCTTCAAGCACTGGCGGCAGCTGTGCTCGCTGCCGTCGGTCGCCTGCCATTAGAACCAGATCTCTCAGCGGAGCTGGCTTCTCCAAAAACAGAATCAACACATTTCGACAGTCCTGGAAATCCCCATTCTCAGGACATCTTCCTTTTTTTACATTTCTCATGGAGTATTCTCTCAAACCTGCATCGGTGCATCTACATCTTAGTATCCTATTCAAACCTTGCTGCCAATGAAGATTTTACAGCTCCTGCTCGCTTACGATTCATCTTTCTGAACACCTGCTCCAAGTAGGTTAGAGCTGGCATTGATCTCCGGCACAGGCGACAGGGGCTTGTTGCCATTGATCAGCATGGCGACACTTTGTCAGCAAAACCCAAAAGGGTCGATCTAAAAAAGCGTGGATATCCTGGTCGGAACCAACAACCTGATTGCAACGTCCAACTCTGGAAGGTGATCTACAATGCATTCCGAAGTTCCAGTTGATCAAAGGGAAAAAAAATGATGTTCATATTTTTCAGCATCATTCTCTGTCACTTTGTCACCCCATTGCTAGTCTTGAGGCATTAGGGAAATTCCAAACAACCCATGGCGAAGCTACGTCATTGCTTCGAACCTAAGCTGAGCCAAGCCGAGGTTAATTGATATGTAACTTTGAGATCCTCTGGGTCCACCTTTGCATCTGGATAGGTGAAATGCAATCTCTTCAGAAGGCAAGTGGACTTTCTGAGTGGTTCTCATCCTACTCCTAGATTCAACAGACAGAAAAAACAAAGAGAAAAGGAAAGCTGAAAGCTTTGTAGGCTTTGTAGAAAGGAAGTTGGGATGGTTGCTGGGCATCTTGCCATCCTGATTTAGTGCCCAATCTTTTCTGCACATTTCTGCGCCTGGCGGCATATTCGCCACTTGGCCCTGACCTCACACGAAATTGCTCGCTATCAGATAGTGCGATGTGTGCAGTGCCAGGTCCTGTCATTTTGAGCTTGCCCACCTCGACCGCATCTCGCTTTGAAAATGCGGGATAGGTCAGGCAACTTGAATCTGGCCAATGTGCAGTTTTCATTGTTTCATTGTCAGCAGGGGAGCCTTCTGCAGTGGACAGTGCCATCCGCACGGCCGAAGCTAAAAATGAAGTGTGTCGCGGTGGAACCACCATTCATATCACCAGGTGCCAGGGTGCAACTGCCAGTGGTGGAATGAGACGCCAAAAGGCATTGATTGAGGCAGGTTCTGTTGGCATAACAACCCCCCCCTTGGAGTTCATCGCATAAATGAGCAGAAGAGCAACAGATACGATAACCCCAATAGGAAAATCCATATTAGTATCCCTCAAACAGAACCTTTGACTTCGGTTCATCCCCTCTGCAAGGAAGATTGCTGTGGAATTTTATCCTCTTCATTCCAACCCATGGGCTTGCAAGGTCCCTCGCATCTCAGGCCCCTTGGAACAGATTATCATGCAGCAAACTCGCACTTTGCTCACCGCGCGGCCACAGCAAAAGCTTGGTCCATTCAAAAGCGCCCAGCCAAAGGGCACCCCCCAAACCTCTCAAAAGAACTCGAAATGCAGGTTGAAAGGAATACCTACTGGATGCCTATTATTCCTAGCTGACTGAAACAAGATGAATGCAAGGACTTGAAATGACTTTAGCAAGAGCTGCGAAGTCCAACCCAAAAGCATCTGGACACAGAACGACGCATCTCATCTCTCAACTCTTTTTCCGCACCTGAGTGCAGCCCTCTTGGAAGCGCTCCCTTGAAGAGGCCCATCATGCCGCACTCCTGGAGACAAAGGAAATCATATATACATTGCATATATATGTGTATATATATGTATAGATATATATGTGTATGAATAAAGTTTATTTATTTATTTATCTTGACAAAAAGGTCGGGTCACCAGCATGTGTTGGATATAAGTGATGTTGAAGAACCCGCATGTGATGGAACGTGAGTATCGCAGAGCTGATTCCAGCTAGACATTTGTTTTGTACCTTGGTGACCCAAAGGTAAGCTATGAAACATGGGACCTGAACATTAACTCCTGAGAAATTCTAAAAAGATACAGTAATCTTCTCCCACACTCCATGACTTCAGCTTCCTCCAATGGAAGTAATTAATAAAAGTGATGCCTTTTGCAATCTTTGCACTTGGAAAGCTTGGACATGGCAACTTTCTTCAGGTCTCAGTACACTCACCCCGCTGCTGGCCAACCCAGTCCTTGCTCATGGCGCCCAATGTGCGCCACAACCCGAGACGTAGTCTAGGATCTTCCTGGCCAGCAAAAACAAATCAAAATGTGCAGTTCTCCCAGAAATACAAGTTCTCACACAAATCCAAATACCAACATTACTTTACAAATTTGACAAGCTGCTTGCAAACAACTATTATTTGACACTAAGAATCGAAGTGTCATTTTAGTCCAGTGAGGTCGAGGCTGTTCAATCAACTGCACATGTATATCTCATCCAACTAAGCTCCAAGGCACTGTCAACATGATGCGAGTTTTTGCTGCGTCCAGGGGCGTGGTCGCCAAACCAGCACAGCTACCCGCAACAAAGCCTCAGTGAGGATGGCCTGCTACGATGTCGTTTCAGCTGTAAGCCAAGCTCTGGAAATCAGCTGATCTGGAACACCCTTTACCGAATTCCTCCCAAAGTGGCGACTTGGATCCGCGGTTAGGCCGAGACTCCACAGTGCATACCAATAAGGCCTAGAGGCACGGTGTCAAGCTACCAGCCCCTTTTCTGACTGTGAAAATATATTGAGATATGTCAGCAGCAGCATTTGTATGTAGGATGCTGATATCAGAAAGAATTATTGTCACACAAACATGAATCCTTCACCCAAAATCCCTTGGGGCCTTGTTCTTGTTTGTTGCCTTCCTCCTGTGCCCGCGCAGCCCAGGGATGGTTGTGCTTCAACTCCTTTTGGCAGGCAAGGACCCATCACCAACGGCTTGGAACAAGAAAAAACCCATACCATGTGAGACTATCATAGGTTATCCACAAATTCACAAAATACCCAGCTTGCTCGTGCACCTCGAAGAGTGGCATCTGGATCAGTGCAAACGGCACTTCGCCTTGGTTTTTTCGGAGGCATAGTTTGAAGCGCAACAAAGACGTGCACAGAACAACGGCATCTTCAAAAATTCCAACCAAGTATGGTAGTATGATACCTTCCAACAAAGGTGTAAAATCAAAAAACATATCAGCTTCAGCACCAGATGAGCTTGAGATGTCACCATGTTTGCAGCTGAAGGTACGCATCGCGGTGGCTGCGAAACCAGCAAAAAATCCTTTGATGCCTTCAGCCCAGACCTCTTCATGTGGAACCCAGAGGTCACCATGACACGAAAAAAAATGATACTGAAAGTATGAAAACTCCGAATAACTATACGCCTACATTCGTGATACATGCACCTGGACCTACATACCAGTAGATACTACCTGATTGGAAGTCATCCTTCCTCCAGTGGTCTCCCAACCTTTGACACAGTTTGAGTGAAACTCAGCGCCACTCCGCAGGGGCCCAGCGCTTGCATGCGCTGCTTCAGCACTTCCTTAAAGTGTTGAGGTCCAGTTCTGTGTGGATGAGGGTAAGCTTTAAAAGGTTGATCAACAACTAGCCTTTGTAAACAATGCCCTTCAATAATGCGAGGTATCAACACAACTCATTTCGTCTCAAAAGAACAACGACCGCAGGTCACGTGGAACCTGCCGAGTGTTTTTAACTTTCTGGCACTAGGTTATAGTACTGGGTGGATCTATTTTTGGTGCTCTGAAATTGTGAAAGGTTTGAAATTTGTGTCGAGCTTCGCAAGGCACCCGCACTACACACGCACTAACATCTGCCACCGATGCAGCCACCGCATCTCGCGACATGGCCATGGACTTGTCGTGCTGTGTGACCTGACATTTGAATCGAAAGGTCGGTTCGTTTCCTTTGAAAATATGACTTGGGTCCAAAATGCAAATTGGAATGCTCCAAATCTTCAGACAACACTGGACTTCTGAAGACTCTATCTCTGCAACATTATGCAGTTGACAATGGAGAAGCAACTCTTGAAGTGGAAGGATAAACTTGAGAACCACACCGGGATCCGACGCTCCAGGCAATGGCGGGAAGATTCGTAGACAACGAAAAACAGCCTGAAAATTTACCACAACCGGCTCATCGTGCCATTATATAAACTTCCAATGACTTGACCCTGCCACCCTCGTTGATCACATCAGTGAGGCTGACTATACTAAGAGCGCGGCGCACTGCCCGGCAAGGACACGGCCAGAACAGCACTCAACCTATCCAAACAAGGAATAAATGTCAACAGAGCAAGGCCACTCTTGAGATCATATCATGGGATCCTCCACTGCTGAACGCTTAGGATGGTTGCAGAGATCCAGTTTCGCCAGGTCACCCACTCCAAAGGCTCCGATATCCACCAGCAGGCCAAAACCTCAAATGCTGCCAGGTCTGTCTGCCAGGCCAAATGCCCTATTGCTAGTTTCTTAAAAGCCCTTTACAAAGTGCAACTCAGTGACCCCTCACGGGATTGCACCCGGGTCTTCAGTGTATCAAGCGGGTGCAAGGGAACATCCACCGCAATACCTGCCAACCTCAGGGCCAACAGTTATCCAGTCTTGCAGCTGTCAGTGACTGTCAGGTAGGACTAACCGAGGTAAACTCAGACCCTCCTCCAAACCCTCCAAAGAACTGGGTTTCCCTCACAGTCCTGCAGAGAAGGACACCAAGACTGGTGGCTCAGACCCTAGCTGTCGATGTGAGCCGGACGTAGTGCCGGCCGCTGCAGGTTTTTCGGGCACCCTTAGAGGTTTGGCTAGGAAGGTGATTCAGCTTGGCATAGGTTCTTCGGGTGAAAATACTTGAGCTAAACTATAATGCCTGTCGCCTACTACAAGAAATTGAAATTGCACATCCAAGCGCAGTTGTAGAAGGAGAAGCATGTACGAAAGACTGGTGAAGTACTTGCACGGGGAAATACAACTTTGAAAATGAATACAATCAGCTTGCAGCCAAAGGATCGCTGGCTCATGTTTCCGCACAGGTGCTGGCGATGCTGCAAGTGCGGCGGGCTGCGGGGTAACAGGCAATGCCTGGCACAACAGCGAACTGCGTTGGAATCTGATTTCCTGCGTCACAGTTGGTGGTGACAAACATCTGGTTTGGTCTTCTCATTTTCCAGCCACCTCCTTTCTGTTAGGCATCTCTTTCACTGGCACTTGGAGGTGTTTCCTGAGCGCTATCTGGACTGGTTGAGAATATGTCATTTGGGGTTGGCCTTGAGTCTTGGGATATACGGTACCATACGGCACCTTGGTGAGCACTGGGGTTGGCATTTACCCCCTTTGCTGTTTGGAGCAGGTCAACACTTTAACCAGCTACAATAGCTTCAAAATTGAATTGTGGAATCTTAGACAAGCAAATGAGCACACGTCCCTAGACTTAACCTCTAAACGGTGTGATGTGAAAACTAGGTTCTAGATGTGTAGTTCTCTCTGATGATGGAATTGGGGAGTGCTGACCTTGTGTTTCTTTTTGTTTTGTTTGGTTTTGCCCTGAAGACAGCCACTGTTTGAGGTGTTTAGTAGCGCTTAGAAGAGTCAGTTTAGACTCCAACTCCGCAGTTTGAGCCAGTGAAGAGTCTTAAGAAAGACTTCAGTTTACTTTGTTCAACCACTGGCGCCCATCCTTAGAACAACTCGCTTCAGAGCCTCAGAGGGTGCCTCCACAGGCTGCCCCCCCCTGTCCTACACCTGCACCGATCGCTCCAAAAGAAAGGATTCCAGCATTGACCCACCCTTCATTTCCGAAAAAAGAAATCTACCCCGGGAACAAGTCTTACAATCCTCTTCATCAAATCCAAGGATCTTCGCAAGCTCAAAGGACCCCAGGAAAATGAAGCCTCCAATGCTCCAACAATCCAAGCTTTGGAAATCATCAAATTGACACCAACACGCTGCCTTCTGTTCTTTACCAGGAGCATGTCGAATAAGAAAGCCTAAGAGCCTTAAGACCTCCGAAATTTACACGTTGCAGCAAGCTATCGCAAAACAAAGACTTGCCACTTATCGTTTGAACCAACGTCACCTCAAGAGATTCGCACTGTTGGAAAGAAGGGATGATGTTGTTAACTGTACAGTAAATTGATCGTTCTTAACTCTGTGGTGACATGCCAGACGCTTCCATCCAATACCTCTGTCTTCATGGGCTCCTGCCTGCTCCCTCAAAACTCCCCTGATGCCTCCTAGGCCCATCCACGCAGCGCGACAGGTGCAGCCAGCGAAGAAACCTAGAAAACCACGGCCCTTGTAGACCAAGAGCGCCTCCTCACAATCGTTTTGGTGTTCCAACCACTGTTTCCCCGAAACAGGTTACTGCCTTCAGAACCTGCTAGGCAGGAAGACACGGAGTACTAGGTATCTCCCTGTAATTTCTGGATCTTCAAAGACACGGGGTCTGAACCGAAAACCTCCTGACTAATTATCTTCAGATCAGGTCATCTACCCTAGGGAGTGTGTCGTTCATCAAGCTCCTCCTTGAGAAGCTGTGACGCCTTCTTCGGTGCCCTTTTGCGCATCTCCGTTGCACAGAGATGATCCTCCCGCAGATTCAAGCGGGTCCGCAGCACCTTAAAAGCCAGTTCCCAGAAAGCGAGAGCTTGAAAAATCCATCAAAGAACTGAATGAACCTCAAACCAGAAGTCAGAACACTTGTTGGCATTCACTGGCATGGCAACTCAAGGGCGCCCAGACCGAAGCCCAAAAATCCAGGAGTCCGGACGTCCAGGGGTGTGGACAGGAAGGCAGAAACGACACCAGCCACCTGGGCAGCTCCAAGCTGCAAGGCTAAGTGCCAAAAAAAAGAGTTGCATGCATTTGAAAAGGCACTTGAAATACGGTTTTTCCGAATTCTCATGTTATCTCTAGTTGATCTGCTCCCTCACATGGATCAGCCGACACCCCCTGTCTGCAAGGGAGTTGCAGTGCCACAGGAGGCAGCCTGTGGCAAGGCAAAAATGAATCATGAAGTCTGCTGATTTGTTTCCAAACATGGAGGAATTCCAAGACATCTCAAAAATTGAAACAATGGAAAGCTTCTGAGACAGCCCATAGCAGTGCCATGGTGTCATGGTGTCACAGTGAACTCAAACATGACCACCTCTGAGGTTGGATTTGGTTCATCTTGATTCCCTCGCTATAACGTCTTAGAAAGCATGAATTTGAACCATTGCAGGCATTCACTCAGGCCCACTTTGTCTCCTCAGAAGGCGTCTTTAAGGACATGTTGAATTACAATCCAGGGGCTCTTTGTCTTGGGATCATGTCATATATCCTCTTGTTTCATATCAATTTGTCCTCTTTAACTTCATTATGCTCATCTTTTGTTCAAAATAAGCAGCACCATTGCCATGATCATTGCCATGGTAACTTCATCACCATCATCATCATCATCATCATCATCATCATCATCATCACCATCATGCACCATCATCACCATCGTGCACCATCATGCACCATCATGCACCATCATGCACCACAAGTTAACAAACGATCCGCATTCTGGCCTGCCATGTGGGCAAAGATTCCTTCGAGATACCATTCAGGTTCGCATACCACAACTTCAGGTATTCCTCATCTACTGCAAACATCTGCACACCATGAGAAAGTTTCTGTGCCGAAATCCCAAGAGTGCACTGAAGCTGCCGATGAGGCACGTACATGGGAAATTGCAAGCTGCTGTGGGTCACATCTCGCAGCAGCGATGCCTGCTCCGGAAAAGACGTTCTGTTTGCCCTTGGCGTTGCTAAAGGAAGCTACCCATGATCAACAGCAAAATCCAACGTACCCAGGAAGCCAACACGAAGATAGACATATCGGAAGAAGAATCGAAAATCACAGCAGGACCATCCCTGCATGACTTCAAGCTACTTCCAGTATCTTCATATTCCGGCCTGTAGGGAAGCCACAAAGATTGAACCTTGGGTGCTCACCACGCCCTGCACCACAGCCCCCAAGCGTTGCCCACCACCTGCTTGTTGTCGCTGTTTGACCTGAGCCAAAGTACCGCGGCGTAGCGTGCAGCTCAGGGCCCGTATGGTGCCGAGCAGCTAAATCCACGGGGACACGCCACACACCAGCAGCCAGCTCACCCAGGATGGAAGCGACCAAGCCGATGCTACAATATGCCAAGACCTGTGAAGGCTGGAATGCATTGTTATGGATCGAAAGTTCAACACCATTAAACTGCCAAACCACCAAACACTGATGTAACGAGACACTTGGGGTGTTTTCAACAAACCGACTTGAAGCTGGCACGGCACCCAGTTTTGTGGGTGATTCTGCCCCGTCAGGCGCAAGTAAGTACACAACTGGAATGGATGGACGTCGAATGGAGACATAGGTGGGATGCTCTGAGGCACTGGCCGAATTGCTCTTGTCCTCAGCAGCATGTTAAAAGTTTGGTTTGATTCCTGATCATAAAGAGGAAACGCTACGTTTGATTCCCAGGAAGGACCTCAATAATTTTGTCTTTGCTGCTTGGTTCGGTGGAGCCAAGCAGGACATGTTGAATCCAAACTTGGGCTCAAAGATTCATTCATGACACCCAACCAGTTTGTTAGACTACTCAATACTTCACGAGTAGACTGGTAGACCTAGCGCAAATTGCAGGCCAGATGCATATGGCATCAACCCATTTTTCGTTGTCCTGAGCTGGTCATAGAGACAACAACAATTCTGTCAACTACAGCTTCTTGCAAGTGACCCTTGGCTTCCCCAACAGTTGGAGTTCACTTCTATTAATCCCCGGTACGCATGTATATACAATTGTTATCAATTGTTAATAAACAAAGCATGTATAAATTATATGTGCAACCTGTATGTGCTTTTGAAAATCATATACATGTGTAAACACCTCCCAGCTACTAATATAAGCGTGTTTTCTGCCAACGTCCAGCATTATGTTTCTTGCGACAGTCAGAAACAAATCGAAGTATCACACATAATTTGTTAGAAGATCTCGAACCAAAGCGGTTGACTTGAGCCAAAGCAACAGGACCAGCACTGTTTGTGTTTTCATATTGCCTTGTCCCCCCAATCCCTGCAAAGAGAAATGGCCCAGTGCCTGCCAAACACCCAAAAAAGAAATTGCTGTCCCAAAGTCCTGTCCCACAAACGCTCCAAATGCTCTTTCTCCCTTGTTGCATTTCAAGAATCTCATAAGTAGAGAAGAAAATCGCCGAAGCCGGAGCGGCGGCAGTGATGGAAATAAAGACCTCAAGAAAAATTGTGATTTGATGGGATTATCCCATGGATGTCAACAATCTTGTCCAGGTGGAGAGCAATTTCTTTATGGGTACGGAAGAAATCTACGAATCATACACAACACAGCTGCATATTTTGCAAATTCCACGTTATTTTCATCAAATAGTTGGTTTAATCACAACAATGCAACTACCAGCCACAAATCCTCTCAGTTCCCAACCCCTCGGTAGATGTTGCGAAACCCACCAGACTCCTTGGGATAAATTTGGCGGGACTCCAAGCCCCGAATGCAGGAAATAAAGCGGTCCCTCTCTCTTGCCAACACACCGAGACCAACACACCACAGCTGGGAACAAAGAACGATGGGAGAAATGTCAGCCAAAGGAATACTCTTCAGCCACGTCTCTATAAAGCCTTGACGACTTTGAAGCCGAGTCTTTAGACCTTATCCAACAGCATGGCACCGTGAGTGCTATATTGTTCGACTATGAACCTTGAATGCAACAGCTTGTGATGGTTTGAGGTTTGTATGATTCAAATTTCAAATCCCAAAGTGTTTGAGGTTTGAATTCTCCCAATTTCCACTGCTCCTTGGCTCCCAGCAATCCAGTGGGAAGAGCAGCGTCTCTGAAGCGACACCAGCAAAAGCACCTTCATAGACAGGATCCTTCAACACATGCAATGACCCACAACTGTCGGATTAAGATCCATATCATTAATTGTATTGAATTGTGGTTTAATCGGTTGAATCCTTGCATCCCTAGATAGTTGTGACTCACTGTGTCAAATCCAAATTCCGGTCAACCAAATGCAACGAACCTGATGAAGGTTTGGAGGCATTTGAATCCACGCGACCTATGTCGTTCCTATCCACTCACATGATACCTCCCAACTCGATGCCTGAGCACAGCGGAACGAAGTAAGGATTCTCCTCCCAAGTCAACCCACATCACGCCAGGATGTTTAATAATTAAATGTTTGATACACATGTGAAATTGCAAACATTCTTATTCCCTTGAAGCATGAAGTCCGTGTTTGTGTCCAATACAAAGGAACTGTGTCATCTCATTCTCACAAAATTGTCTTCGGACAGTGGGCAAGGGAAAAAAACGCTCCTTGCACCAACGCGCAAAACCGTGCAGCTCTTGCTGATGCAAATCCATGCTTTGGCAGGAGGTCACGCCATTCCATGTCAATGGCATGCACCAGGGGTCAGCACAAAGCGGTAGTCTTCAAAAAACAATACCGAATAGAATCTACAAAAATGATGGGATTGGGATGTGTGATGCTAAGGGTGGTTTCAAGTGATGTTGAAACATTTGGCCTGGTCTGAGGAACCAATTGTTGATTTTGTTTTGTGTTTGTTGGTGGTTTTACTACATGCAATAGTTCTAATAAAATTGTGTGGGCATTGCTGGTTTTGACGAATCGGACATGAAGTGTAGAATTGTCAAACCAGACGCATGCCATAGAAAAGCTAAAAAAACTGTCACAAAAAATTGGCACCAAGGACCAGCAGCAGCGTGTATTGTGCTAAATAATCAGCAGCAAAATCCTAAACCAATGAAAAACCCTAAAACTAATGAAATAGCACGGCCTTTCACATCAGACCTGTCATTTCGGGGGGTCAGTCTGAATTAGCAATTTTTTTCCGCTTTTTCTGGCAATTTTTTCCGGTTTTCACTTTGCCAGTTTTGCCTGCGTTTGGCATCCTATTCGTGTCGAAAACAGGTGCCCCAAAATGGAGCCATACAACAGGCTGTGGCTAGATTACTATGCAACATGGTTGTAGATTCTCAAAA
>DF242781.1:4897-23090 GCA_000507305.1 Breviolum minutum Mf 1.05b.01 | reverse complement strand
CTTACTAACTTGCTAACTTACTAACTTACTTGCTTTGCTTGCTTGCTTTTCTTGCTTGCTTGCTTGCTGTGCCCCCCGATAAAACTGGAAAATAATTGCCCAAAAAAGTGGAAAACAATTGCTGAAAAAAATGGGTCTCCGTCATTTCGCCACAAGACAGTTGCCACGCGTATTTTCACGTGATATGATTTAGTATTTGAAACAGTTCCAAAAAAGACTGCCTGCTACAGCAAGCTGTGGCCTTGAGCAGTTCACTATCGCGTTGCTGAAAATTATCACTACGCAAAAACGATTTGGGGGGGGCCTGGCTCGGGGTTCGGAAACGAATGCGCGGTTTCCAACCACGTTTTGGCGCATTTTGAACATTGTTCGTCCCACCTTTTTGAAAATGACTTCGCATTTTTTTTGTCACATGCGAGTGGGTGCACCACGTCAATAATTTGATTCTTGGTGTTTAAACGGTACCGTCCATGCATGATTCCTTTCAGTTACTGGTGCTCACAGGTGCACCCATTCGTCTCTGTCCAACAAGCAAGCTATTATCAACATAATTGCCAAATAGCAGAATGAAACGGAAACAAGTGGGAAAACAAGAGGATGGAAGCAGAAAACACACGACGGACAGAGGACGCGCAAGAAATACGGAGCGAGGGAGAAAAACACTGGAGGAAAGAGAAAAAACAAAAGGAGAGAGGGAGCGGAAGGGCGGTAAACCAGTGGATATAGACGGGTGCCTTTGTTGAACGAACGCCATTTTGACGCCTTTTCTGGCCCGCTGCTGCGAAATTGCATGGTAACACCACCCACTGCCATCCAGCGTTGTTTGTGTCTCATTGTTTCAACGACTTTTACCTTGCCGAAGGAAATGGAATATGCAAAAAACAGCACACAATACTTGTAGAAACTCACGAGGGAATGATGTCTTTGATGTGACGAGCATCAATCATGAGCGTGATTTCTCATGCCACACCCAATAGTTGCCAACATCGGAGCTGACACCTGTAGCTCCTAACCATGTAACTGACGTTAATGAATATGTGACGAGCATGGATCCTGAGACATTTTTGGTGGCCGACACAATGTTTGGTGAGGTTGGAAGGTGACCTCCGTTGCTCCCTGCAAGGAAAAACATCGCAAATGCCACGAAAATCAATCGTGAGAGCCATTTATCGTGCTATGTGCAAAATTTGGTGATGTCGGAGGATGATTCTTCTTGCTTCGCGCAATGTATATGACGCTTCATGTGCTGCGAATATCAAACAAAAATGTTGTAGTTCGTCCTTTTTGTGTTTTTTTGCCTTTTTGCTTTGCATCGCACATGTTGTTCCGCGCGGTGTAAATGCAACTGACTATTATTTTTTTGGCCTTGACTTTTGATTTTGCGCCTGCATGCCTACCTTATGATTTTTGATTTTGCGCCTGCATGCCTTTGGGCGACCGATTTAGGGCGCAGGTTTTAAAACGAACACTAGTGCACAATCATGCAAATATAAAAGCATAAAGCTCTTGAAGTAACGCTGCCAGAAGTCACGGCCGGAGCTATATTATCACATCCTCAATACAACAAAATGTTGCAATGGCAAATCCCGAGTCAGAAATGTGTCGTCGGTGCCAGGCCAACACGCGTCACCTGTCTTCCGGGAACAAAACGACATAGTTTGCAACTAGCATTTTATGGGTTGCGACTAGGAATGGTAAATGGTACTTTGAGTACGAATTTTTGCATTGCAATATTTCTTGCCGAAGTAGTGAGACCCGATGTGCGGTGAGGCGGTGAAAATTCACAGGGGCGCTGATGACGCAAGTTTGGTGGCAAAACTCAGGAGAATTCCCCTGATAAGTTCCAAGCAGACCAGTGCGTTCGTTCAACGATGTGTTCTACATTTTTGGAATTTGTCCATCATCTTGGGGCAGAATACGTTTTCAGGTGGTGGCGAAAACGGGGGCTCAACAACCTTTTGACTCCAGGCCCATTGCAAACATCCGTGTTTTGTATAAAACAATTGCCTTCATGATTTTGGGTCGCATTATGTCGCATTGAAGCATTGCTGGAAGCACATCAGCCGGAAGGACATCGCAGCTTCCGAAAGCATCGGCGGATGGATGAACACTAGCTGAGTGCAACGTTATTTTTTCGACGTTTGGGACAAAGGAATTCTAGTGTGGAATATGAATCTAGATTTGTCAAACGCTGTTGGCAGGGCGAGATGAAATACATTGTGGCGTGCGTTGCGCGATCATGGCGTTTCTCACAAGTGGCTTGGTTCCATGCTGTGCGCTTCCCCTGGTCAGCAAAGCCCTTGCAACAGGGAGCCAAGGCTGTCCGGAAACACCGCTGGATGTTCAATGCCAAGATTGTTCTATCAAACATTGACTGCGGTATTTCGAAGCAATTGTTTCTTCAACGGCTTGCTTCGCTGCAGAGTGAGTGAGTGAGTGGGTGAAACCTGTATGCCCGAAGGCAGCCCATGAAAGGGAGAGGTGAAAAAGAGGTGCCTGTACACAAAAGAAGTATATGCCTCTCAAATGTCGGCCTTCAGGACCCACTGCAAAAAAAAATAAAGTCCGGCATCAATGTCTCCCAATTTCTGCCATCTCCTGCAGCCAGCTCCCATTGCCCCAGACGTTTATACCGGCAGAACGTTCTCAGCATGTCGTCCCATTGTTGGCGTGGGCGACCGACACGACGTTGTCCAACAGGTTTCCAATGCAAGAGGCGAGGTAACCATCTGTCAGAAGGTAAACTTACCGCATAATGAGCAAGTTTCCAATGTTGTTCTAAACATGTGTGTGACCAAGGTTTCAAGCCAGCTTGGCCCACAAAAATTGAAACTCGCACGTTCCAGTCATGCAGGATTTCGTGCCAAGGACGTGACCAATCCATGCCAGCAGGAGGACCAACCACGCGACGGAGCAGTTTACGGTGTGCAACATCAAGTGCGGCCAACTCTTGTTTGAAGATTTTCCGGTGGCCTGCTGCGAAGCATGCCACTGGGGTCACCACTGCATGGAAAAATGTAAGGCGATCTTTCACAGAAACCTGGTGGTTCGTAAGAATCGAGTGATTTGCATGGAAAGCCCGTGACGCTGCTTGCAGATGGTGCTGTAGGTCAGCGCTCGGATTTCCGCCCGGAGGTGCTTGAAGCATGCATCCAAGCCATTTGTGAGCACATCGGCTATCCAGTATTTCCACTGTTACCCCACCACTTGTCTCCAAGGAACTTCCGGGCTGGGCTTGTGTAGTCAAAATGTTCGTTTTCGACGTGTTGAGTTTCAAACCAACTTGGCCCAGAGATGTCACCAACTCTTCCAACAGTCGTATGGTGTCATCCCGACTCGTTGCAAATACCAAAAGGTCATCCGCAAACCTTAGGTCCAGAAGGGCCTTCATGCCATCATGCAAGTTCAAACCATACGTTTCTACTTTCGCACGCCATGAGGACATTGCAAATTCCAAAACTGCACAGAACAACCTGGGACTGAGCACGCACCCTTGTCTCACACCTGCACGGATGCCAAAATCACGACTATCAACAAGATCTTCCCGTACCTTCCCGGATTGACCATAATAAATGCATTGTAAAATCCAAACCAAATGTTGTGACACACCGTGCTGCATCAAAGCTGCCCATAAAGCTTCCCAGTTTACTTTATCAAATGCCTTCGAAAGATCCAAGCTAATGATCCACAACGGGATGTTTGCCGCCAATGTTTTCTGCAAACACAAATTTGCAGTCAACAAGTGTTCTTCAATTCTCCTTTGTTTTCGAAAACCGTGTTGCTCTTCTGGTTGTGAAATTTCTAAGGTATTTTCCATCCGACCCAACATGAGGTATGCAAAAATTTTGTACAGCAAACGCAAGCTAGCAATGGGACGAAAGTCTGAGGCAAATTTCGCACATCTAGATTTTGGAAGCATCTTGAACACTGTTGTTTGCCATGATGTAGGGATTTGACCGGTACTGAGGGCATGACGAAATACATCCAGCAAAGCTTCCAAATAACCTTCCGGCGCATATTTCAACAATTCCGCAACCAGCCCTAAATCATCCCCTGTTCGCTTGTTCTTCGCTCGTCTGATTGCAGCCCTCAGTTCGTTCATACTCCACGGCGCTTCCGTCAACATCGGCCTGTCCATCGGCTTGTCGAAATTTCCAGCAAAAATGTTTTCCAGCATGTCTGCAAAGTCGTTCGGATGTGGTTGTTCCACAACATGGCGACCTGTTGGCTGCAACATTCCTCTCACCAGGTTCCAGGAAGACGAGTTGTTCAAACACAAACGTAAAGATGCAGATCTCCATGCCCGTACTTCTTGCCGATGGAGTTTCCGGGTCTGGAACGACAACTGCTTCCTCTCGGCCAAGTCAAAAGCAGTCCGTCTGCGCCACCGCAGGCGTAGCAAATCCTCTGAAGGTTTGAAAACTAGTCTTTTCGAACCATATGTCCCATGCAACTTCCCAGCTTGTACCAAACACTTTTCCAAAGACTGACAAGACACTTCCTGGATCCGTGCTACTTGTTCCGCCAAACAATTGCAAAATGAAGAGGCAGTTCCATGTTCATCAAGTTTCGGTGCCCAATTTTTCAAATTTATTCCCCTATGTTTTGGAGGTGGACGTGCGCCAGACCATTGGAGAATGCAATGTACACAACGATGATCAAGACCAATTGGAACAATGTAATCATGCCACACTTGCTGCACAGTGACCTGCCCATCGGCCAGAATGTAATCGAGTTGACCTCGAGCACCATCCATCGACCTCTGGCATGTCCATGATTCGTGTGCGGGGTGCAGTGAAGTTTGTCGGCTGCACACGTTGAAACCATGTGCTAACACCCAAGACACCATAGCATCACCACGGGTATTTCGTGGCTCTAACCCCCATTCTCCCACGCCAGCGGCATCTTCGTCAATACGCAAGCCACCAATGCATGCATTGAAATCACCACCAACAACAATTTTGGAACCAGCGTTTCGCGCACTTGTGACAATCAATTGGAGCAACTCATACATAACTTCAATTTCACCATCATCATCCCACGAAGTTGGAAAATAACATGAAATGAATGAAAATTTCGAATTGCCGACAGCAAACTGTAGCAAACAAATCCGGCTGGAATATGCATGGAAGGTGACTTCAGATATTTGCTGCATCAGTCGGTTTGATACTGCTATACCAATTCCTTTCCGTTCATCCCCGCCTGCAAGAAAAATGCGGCACCCTGATGGGGTAACAATGCAATCTTGACGCTCCACCCTCCACGTTTCACAGAACAAACATATATCAAAATCACATATATCCAATTCAGCAACAAAATCTTGAAAGCGACATTCATCGCGGATGCTTTGCAAATTTTTGGTGAAGACATGCAAAGCAATGAATTCTGTTTGATGGCTAGCGTCATTAATTGTGTGTAGGTATGGGGCCGTCCCATTCCTAGTAACAACCTGTCGGCCAACCGAACCCATCAACACAAGATTTTGCATTGACAGATTTGCCTTGCGTTTTTTCCGTGTCATGTGCAGAAATCCCTATTCCATTTCCGCGATGAATCCATCTATGGCTTCTCGTACTGCTGTAGTAGGCACAATGTCATTCAACCATGTCAACTCCAAACTTTCTGATATGGTTGCTGTTGGCACGAGTTTCCCATTCACCCTGGTGATGACACGAAATGATTTGTAGCTGACCACAACATCCTTTGCTGAATGGTCCCCTAATTCAATCATAAACTTTTTAATTTTGCTCAACACTTTGCAGCGATTCCTCTCATCTCTGGATCGATTTTCTGCTGCCCAAAGTTGTGCGGACATCATCACGGGGTGCTTGCGCTGATTGCGGATGAACTTCATGGCATTCATCGGGGAATCAAAGGTAGCAAGAGCAATGTTTGAATTTGCACCGGCAACCTCCACGTCCTTGAACCCATTCACATTGGCCAACATTTCACGCACCATTTCCTCAACTTGTTGAAGAGCATCCTCCGCGAAACCACCAATCACCACCACTGATTTGTCCACTCTCTCCTCAACATTCCCGCACACATTTGTGGCACGGGGCCGTTCTTCCAATTGACGCACCCTTTCCTCCAGCAGTCTTCGAGCATCACGTTCATGCGCAACCTCCGTCCTGACTTCATGCAACGCCGTGTCAATCCTTCCAGACAAACGCGATTCCATATCATTCATGCCATTGGTAAGTTCTTCCCGCATCATCATCCTCAAAGCTGCGATTGTGGCAGCACTCATCTCCACTTTGTTAACGGGGTCAGATACTTCGGGAGCAAGAACTTGAGGCACCATCTGCGAAGGTGGTACTCTGGTGGAGGCACGGGCTTGTGATTCTCGATCTGGTGTTCCTTCTGGCGCGGATCGTTTTGATGAAGGCGGCATGTCCTCGTCAATGGAATCCACAAAGTGTAAGAAACCTTTTTCGAAGTCAACCGTCAAATCCTGCCAATTTGCACCAGCTTGGGTGGCTTCTCCAATCGTCTTCGCATGTCTATACTTGTCAAACCTGTCCCACGCTTTTGATCCTACTTTTTTCGGATTTTCCATTTGCACTGCAATTTTTGTTTCCCCATTTTTCAAGGCAGAGATTTGCTCTTGCGACAAGGGCATGGTGATTTACGCCAGGAAACACGGGAAAGAGCCGTAAACTTGAGCCGTAAACTTGAGCCAAAATGGCAAACATTTGGGGAAGTATGACGTTCAATTTCGAAAATTTGTTCGTTGCATTGTGGGGCCTCCTTTCACTTTTGTTGATGGACGGCCACGCTTCCTGTGATGTTTACAAACAAAATTCGACTCCCAATTGGTCAGGATTCCAGGAAACAGATCTAGCCCGCCATCCTTCAGGTGAGCGTGCAATCTCATGTGCAGGTCGAAACTTCGATCGGGTGAGTCTGTCTTCCCCACCCTCCATTCGGAACAAGGTTTTCGCAATCGCCAATTTGTGATTCATTTGCGCCATAACGTCCCGCCAGCTCAAGTCATCATGTATTCGAACCCACCCAACTATAGACGGAAGCATTCGTCTTTCCACGACACCAAGTTTTTGCAAGCAGCCCTTTGTCAATGGCAAGGTTGCAAGTCCGAAGAGCATAGCAAGAGACACCCCCGCGTGAAATAATTTCAGCCGCGAAACCAAAGAGACATGTTTTTTTTTTCCCCGCACCTTTTTTCTCGCGTTGGGTCTGGTTGGAGCTGTTTTACTGGGCAGTTTCCAGGCATGTGCCATTTATATACCGGCGGCTCCGCATGTGCAGGGATGGCCCTCCTGTATTTGCACGAACAGCTGCACAAACAATGGCTCTATCGGATCCTGGTACACCAATTGAAAGAAAAAAAATTGGGTTCCCAATTCAACACAAGTGAAACTGTTGCTTTAAGCTCAAAAGTTTGGCCGGCATCTTTCCTAAATACCGACAATGGAAGTAAGTTACGAGTTTTGCTGAAACAGGAGGCACACATATGGCTTCGTTGCATGATCAACCTTGCAGGATCATGGCACATGCATTTGGATCTCCAACATCATCTGTCGCTGCATCAAAGGTTTTCCACGCCAACAAATAGACATTGTGTGACAAAGGCGGGTCGTTTTCACATAGACTCCGCTACATCGAAACGGTTATCTTCCCCAGTTGCTGGCTTTGGTGCATCACACCGCGCGCTTCACAAAAATGATCTTGCCAAATTGAACGTGGAATATCATCGACTGATGCGCATGGTTGTGGGCCTGCCTGCAGGCACGGTGCTTTCAGATTACGTTGGGCTGAGGCCTTGGTTTGTCACATGCATAGAGGCAGCATGGACATTGGCCTCTTATGTTGCAACCTTGCTCTCGGAACGTTGGACCCGCACGACTATGGCATGGAACATCAGGGGAGGACGGCAACGCACACGACCAGCCTACACTTGGGAAACAGCGCTGGAAACATATTGTCTCCGGAAAGGCTTTGACAACTGGATTGTGGAGTTTGCTGCTTATGCTCACTGGATGCGGGTGAAAAAGAGTTTTGTAGTTTTCACGTTGTAGAATCCATTGTCCGGGTAAAAATTTTGTTGTCTCGCATTCAATTTGCCCAACGTTATGTGATTTGTATATGAAGAATTAAGATAACGTTTGTTCTTTCTTTTACCCCTGTGCCTGAAACAGGCTGCCCAATGTGGCATGCAGGGTTGGCCTTGACCTTGACCTTGTTTGCGCCCTAAAGGGGCTGCGTTCGGGCCAGCAAGTTTTCACTTTGACTTTGATTGTGTGATGCGGTGAAATACGTGGTATTACGAAGTAATATAGTGTAGTACTTTGCCGTACAGGGGGATTTCGTGTTCGAGTCATCACAACCAAAAAAAAAACCGGGGATGTCTTCAACAAGTCGCAAACACAATTCCTATCGGTACATTTTTTTCTGGTTCATTTATATTTTGCTCTTTCAAATTTGCGGCATCGCGTTGTCCGGTACTACTGGTACAAGGTGTTTTTTCCTTCCCGCCCCTTTTTAGACGCAAAAAGGTTCTCGGTTGCAGGGCTGTCTTAGTGGGCAGCCTCCAAGCACAGACTCTTTTTATAGTGGCCGGGTACACGGTCCCCTAACAGCCACACGCATCAGGAAATTAAATTTACCAATTTCATGACAATAACAGGCTCACGGAAAGGCAAGTTAAGTCAAGTCAAGTCAAGTCAACATGTCCGGATGTCGCGTATTTTTGAATTGGGCTAAATTTTTTCAACACAACCATCCTCCATTGCCGCATGCAGCGCGCAGCTAACACTGTTTGCCCGGATAAAACACAAGTGGTAAGACTTTGTGTATTGCAAGGTTTTCCACACATGGTCGATGCACAACGCTACGGCTACTCCTTGACCTTCCCGGAAGGAATTCCTGTTCAATGCCTCCATGCACACTTGATGTTGCCATGCGCAAAATGTGTTCGTTTGACATCAAAATTTCGTCGCCAAAACGTTTTGTTGTTGATTGAAAAAAACAAACTAAAACCTTAGCGTTTGAGACAATTGGGTCGAACCTCCCGTAAAAAGCGTTCCGGCATGCTTCAAGACCTTCTGCTGCCAACCCGTTTTCGTCACAAACTTTGATGATTTTGAAACAAGCAGTCCCGTTGTTCTGTCTCTGTGTGCCTGGCCGGTTACGCGATAAAAAAATAATTATTTTAGAAAAAAATCGTTCAAATCGAGGATCGCGTGAAATGGAATCAGCCGGGGGAACAACATGCCGACCTCATGGGAGCCCGATTTGGCCGTTGAACAAGCTTATGAACTTTTGGGATTGCTCTTGTCATGTTGTGCTGGCAGTGGTAATGCATCAATTGTTGGAGGCGATTTCAATGCAGTGCTTGGATCTCCACTGGAAGGAGATGATGTGGAACTCCTGGGTACTTTCGGGTTGGGAGACCGGAATGATCGGGGAAGAATGTTTGCTCGTTGGATCCTCCAAAACGGTTTGATAGTACAGAGCAGGATGACGGGTATGGATCACCTTCGGGATAGCTGGACATGCCGTCGTTCCATGGATGGAGCATTGGTACAAATGGATTTCATTTTAACTTCTTCCCATTTCCACATCGTTGCAACTCTATGTGATTTTTCATTTCCCATTGGGCTGGACCATCGATCCGTACATTGCACATTGAAAATCATGGTTCGGAAGGGTGTTCAACTACGTCGATGCTCAAATTTCAAAGGTTGGCGACCACTGTTGGATCAACATGGCAACCCCACAGTTTATCAGCATTGCATTCGTCGGCTGTTGACTTTGAATCCTGTCAGTTCGGCCGGTTCACTGGAAAAAATCTTGCACACGGCTGCTTCCAGGCATGGTTGTTCGATCCGTCACAGGACATACGAAATTTCCTGCCCCGAAGCACTGGCCGTACTGATGTCGTTCGCCCTCATGAAAATGACTTTGCTTGCATGTTGGCAACGCTTTTCAAAGGCCCATGTGAAATGCCAACTCCAACAGTAATATTTTCAGAGCCACTTTGGACCATGAATGAACTGACAGCTGCAATTCGGCGATTGAAAAATGACAAAGGGGCAGACGAGGTTGGGTTGACTGCGGAAGTGTTAAAGCATGCTCCCCATGAATTTTTGGATGCATTACTACGATTGTACAATGATGTGTTTTACACTGGGGGACCACCTGTTTCATGGTCGAAAACTTTGTTTACAATGTTACCGAAAAAAGTGAGAGCAAAACAAACTACAGATTTCAGACCAATTGCGAATGTACGGTTGTTATACAAAACATTTGCGTACCTCCTCCTTGGAAGATTGGAACATGCGCTTGATGCAGAGCAACCTGAAGAACAACATGGTTTCCGTGCAGGACGACGACTTGAAGAGCACCTTTTGTCAGCGAATATTTTGTGGGACAAAGCAGAAACAACCGGTTTACCGGTGTGGAGCAAATGGTGTATTCGAACCAGACGGGACAAATCACTGGACACTCGGATGCGAGCCGTGAATTTTGCATCAAGGCTGGCGTGCGACAAGGGTGTGTATTAAGCCCTCGCTTATTTTGTTCTGTACTGCAATTGGCGATGGAAGAGTGGCGACGTGATGTTTCACACAATGGGTTGGACTTAGGAGATGGTGGGCCACCCGTATTGGATCTTCGGTTTGCGGACGACATTTTGTTGTTTGCAGGATCTGCCGAACAACTTGGTTATATGCTTGATAAACTGGTGACTTCACTCGAAAAGGTTGGTCTCAAACTCAACGCTGCAAAAACAAAGGCTTTGACAACTCAAGCGCAACCACCAAAGACATTGACGACCCGCGCTGGTTTGGAGATTGCAGTGTTGGACCAGTCGTCGTCCCACAAGTGGCTGGGTTGTATGTTGTCGACGGAAAATGCAGGCACACGACAGGACGATATTGGCCACCGATTACAATGTGCGGCCCGTGCATTCCATGTTCACAAATGGATTCTCTGTGACAAAATGGTTTCAATGGCATCTCGCTTGAAATTTTTTGATGCTTTGATTACACCTGTGGTTTGTTTTGCAGCTGGGCACCGCAAAATTTATACAACTGATCTTCGAAAACTTGACGTGCATTGCCGGAAATTGCTTCGACGTGTGGTGGGTCCGCCAGCTGACATTGATTGGAACCAGCTATGGCATACAATTTTTCATGCATGGCACAGACGGATTGATCAACAATTGGAATACCATGGTGTCAAAATGTGGTCAACGAAATATTTATCCGAATATTGGAAATTTGCAAATTACGTTGCTTTACTTGATGACAATCCTTTTTACACTTGACNTGACCATTGACCATTACTTGATGACAATCGTTGGGTAAAACGCATCTTGCATTGGAACCCAGGGGGTGGGAGGCCTGGACGTCCATTTTTTCAATGGCAAACCCCTCTACAAAACTTTTGTCGCTGGCATCACCTAGGCAACTGGATTGACACTGCCGGAAGCACCGATCTTTGGTTTCAATACTACACCGACTTCATTTCCTTCTGCCAGCGATGATGTTATATTTTCACGTTTTTGTGTTTAGTTTGTACATACAATGTTTTTGCGTTTCACTTCCTGTGCCCTAAATGGGCCGCCGCTCGGCATACAGGATCAAAGTCAAAAAAAAAAAATTACCGGTGTGGAGCATCAGCTTAGACTTGTCTAAGGCATTTGATCTGGTACACTGGCCAGCATTGTGGGCAGCCTTGTTTGAGCAAGGAGTTCCTGAACATTTGATTTGGGTTTTACAACGGGTGTACTATGGACAACATGGTGAAATTGTCGGTGACTTCGGTCGGAGTGATCAATTCCCCATCACAGGCGGTGTGCGACAAGGCTGCGTTCTCAGTCCACAGTTATTCTGTGCTGTTTTCGAATTTGCCATGCGAAAATGGAGGCATGCCGTTGGACAGGCTGGCATCGATCTTATGGATGGGGGTCCAAATTTGCTTGATTTACGCTTCGCGGATGACATTTTGATTTTTGCCCGCTCACGTCATGAATTGGGACAATTGATCGATTCATTGATGATACATTTGGAGCAGGTAGGTTTGCTGTTGAATGCGGAGAAGACACTGGTGCTAACAAATGAGGCGCAGCCACCTCCATTTCTAGCAACGGACAGTGGACTTAAACTTACAATCTTGCAGCGGAACGTCGGTCAAAAGTGGTTGGGTTGCATGTTGACAGCCGCAGGGACACAATTACAACACATCGATTTCGAATATCATCTGCAGCAAGCTTCGAAATCTTTTTATGCAAACCGGTGGATTTTACTGGACCGAACGAAGTGTTTCCATTTCCAAGCGCTTAAAATATTTCAATGCCGTGGTTTCATCTGTCGCATGTTTTGGCAGCGGGCACAGGGCAATTTACAACTCTCAGCTGGCCACTTTGGATGTTCAGTTTCGAAAATTATGCAGATCAATCGTTGGACCGCCGCCAGAAGTTGATTGGAATGCGGCTTGGAATGAGGTTCTTCATGTATGGAATGAACGTGTCAGCAATTTCATTGCAAATGCACACCTTAATACATGGTCTTACATCACATGCAAAAACTACTGGAATTTGGCCAGGCATGTTGCCGCTTTACCTGCAAATCGGTGGGTGCAACGCTTGCTATCGTGGCATCCTATTGGTAGTCGTCGCGTGGGCCGTCCACGACATACTTGGGAATCCAAACTTCATGCGTATTGCAGGTACGCAAATCTGGGATCATGGAGAGAAGTGGATGACGTCGTGTGGAACTCACATTTACCTTCATTTGTCAATTTCTGCCGCATGTAAATTAGCAGTTGTGTACATATTGTGTTTTTTGCGCCTGCGCCCTAAAACGGGCTCGCCACTGGCGTGCAGGCCTGACCTGACCTGACCTGACCGGGGGAACAACATTGATAATGGGCTATCGCCGCATTTGGTTTCGACACGGCGCGCACAATACAATATACAGTTTTTTGAGACGCAATCACAAAGATGGCATGCACCGACTGGATCTCGAACACCATCTCGTCCAAGTTCCACGCAAGGTTTTTTTCGCAAACACACCCCACGATGTGACAGTACAACTTCTGTTTTTTGTCACAAAGCATGCGTCAATCTTGAAAAGGATTGGGTTCATGTTTTCTTGACCGCGATCTATACGGTAAGACAAATTGTTGTGCTGGTCAATCCTCAGGCGTCAAGCACGAAGGTGGCAAGAGAGCTATATGTATATGTTTCACAGCTTGTCCATAATTTCGGGTTTTTCGTACTGGTTCGCTCCCTAAAGAGGGCTGCCTTTTCGGCATGACAACCTCAGACTTCAAACCTAAGACTACCTAGAACCCAAATGACCCTTATTTTTGAAGGTCACCCCCCCCCCCCCAAACCAGGCCTTTTCCAATCAAAACAAGGGTCATTTGAGTTCCAAGCATATTTACATAACATATATACCGGTGGCCCCTGGATGTGCACAGGAAATGGCCAAATCCAAACCGGTCTCTTTCTGAGCGGGTTGGAAAAAAAAAATCCTGATCCGCTCAAATTGCGGGAGCCGGGGGGTTCGGCGAGGATCTCGCTTATGGAAGGGGCGGGGCACTCGATGTCATAAGAGCGTCATAAGCTCTTAAATGGAATGCGTGGCTGCATGCCTGCCCATGGTGCTCCACCGATGGATGGATCACTCCCATGCGCTGACCCAATTTGACCGATGTTCATTCGTAACGATCAAAGGTTTTCGTCAAATCCTAATTCACAAACGCGATTGGAGCAAAAACTTCAAAGAAGGTTTTCGAGCACAACGAAAACATCATCAATTCCAGTGTTGGGTCGGAACCCTCATTGGTCAGGGGCGTGTTGTTCATCCATGCTCTTGTGCGAGCTGTTGTACAGCAGCTAAGAAAATCTTTTGTATGTGGTTTTCGGTTCGATAAGCGCAAATTAAAAGACTTGCGGTTTCCAAATCACTGACGCATCACGCATCCCACGATACCAACCTAGCGACCCGCTGGGAAGCGAACAACGTCGATCTTGAAGCCGGAACTGTGATCGGAAAAAAAGTCTATATACCTTCCCAGTGCTCCATCCAAGCAAACGTTTGTGTTGTCTGCGGGTTGTCGTGGGCCCGCACCCGAAAAACCAAACGAGGCATACATTTCTGAAAAACGCCGCGTTTCTGTATGTGATTTTGCGACAATGTGCGACAATAACATTCTCGAAAATCAGGGCATAACTGCATGTTCCGTAGCTTTGCTAAGCACACTATTGCCCCATAAGTATTTGCCAAAATTTGCGCTGGTGATATTTGTTTCCAAGCCATAGGCAAACGGTAGGCAAATTCCACACCGATGCTTTCCACGTGTCAGATGGGTATAGCCTCTCTATTTCATAGGTTTGCGCAATAGGTACTATTTCTGGCAAACGTTTTTATTGCCTTCTCGTGCCTCGAAAGGCTCGCCGTTTTTCTTTCGTATTCGAAGAAACTTGTGCAACGAGGTACTTTTTACAGATTTGTTCATACTCGTTTATGTGCATCATCCATTCATCTTGTTACGATTTGTTTCAAAGTTCGCTACCGTGAAGGGCGTTTCTGGTAGTCCAGTTTGATGTTCGAAGTAGTACGCCACGTCAATATATTTCGCACCCACCGATCGTGGAAGGTTTCATGATTTTTTTTGGTGAATTTCAATCTCTTAAAGAAGCAATGTTGCAATCACATGCATTCAACGCCTATGCCGCGTGCTTCATACAATGCCTGTTCCAACACAGTGGTGCCCTCGTCGGTGGAGTTTGTGCTACACATGTTGTCCAATTTTTGCGGAAATTCCATTTGGAACATGGCTGACTGGCCCAGGTCATCCACATTATGAGGTTTCCAATGCCTTGGCCTGATGATTTATGCGCTTTTGTTCGTTAACATGTTTTACATGCAGTGCACACAACAGTGGTCCAGTCGAATTATCCATCCAAACTGTTTCCGCGTGAGCGCTGGGGCCTCAAAAAAGTGGCAAGTCCAACTTGCAGCCTCCATGTCACGCTGAAAATCGGAAAAACATTTTATAAAACGACCCAAGTGACCAAATTGTTGCCTCGAACCCTTACCCAACTACCAAGCAAACCTGCATCATCGCCCAAATGAAATCATGTACAGGGAAATTGTCCCGGAACACCATTGGACCGCGGTGGTATGACGGAAATCGAAACACAACCCGCTATAGGAAAGCTTCAGCAAGCACGATCGGTCCGAATCAAAATAATTTTTAAAAAAATCTGAGTCTGATGCCATCAATATTCAAACAACGACGGATGACGGGGTTTATTGTTGGCTGGGTTCGCATGCCTGATGAGTGTCCACAAGAAAAAATTTACCGCCTAAACGATCTGATCAGGCACATTTTCATGTATATAGATATTTTGAAGAACCAAATTGGTTGATGGCAGACCGATGATGCGATCAATGGTCACACAAGTCAGGGTCTGTCCAATATTGTGAACACATGGCGAAGTTCCCCATGTCCTTCCAGGATCGAAATGATTCGAACAGCCGAAGAAAAAAAAACCGACTGTGGTTGGCTCCATTTTCAAGCTGGATAGCTGAAACGCAAAATGAAACCAATGTAAGGTCGGACGAATACTCGCACTTCGCTGTGTCTGTGGTTCGGGTTTTGTTCGTTGCACATTTTTGACCCCCACACTTAGGCCCGGAGGAAATTGAACGCATGGTACAAGCTGGTGACCCAACACGTCTAAAAAACTCAATCCTGACAAAAAAGGAAATCAACATGTCTCAACCTCAAAATTTGGAACAACTGCGCAAAATAATTAGTGTCTGGACAAAAATGGAACGTGGAAACGGATATCTTTGTTTGAATTTGTTGATAAGGATCGAAGTGGCAAATCAGGTCGCGTTGGGCTTGGGGGAGGAGTTTAAAGTTTCCTGTCCAATGTATTGTACCAAGATGTCGCATTAGACTCATTCGACTTCATTCAAGTGCTCTGTACAACATCTAATTAGGCCTACGTTAGCTGCCATGTGATTTGTGTGCAAACTGACCATGAAACTTAGAGACCCTTGCAGGCAAGCGCACTCTTGTTATTCTTTTGACAATGCAGAATTTGCGGTGATACTTTCCCCACAGCCGCGCTTCCAGGTTTTTTTTTGCGGGGTGCTGCTTGCGTGCCACGTACGTTGCGGGCGAAGCCCTTCAGTCAGCGAAGTAAGTGAAAAAACGGACTTTCCTAACTTTTCAAGTGCAAAAACATTCACCAAGCAACAATTTCAAGCAATTTAATTATCTCCGGGGTCGAGAATGTCAAAGACAGAGAACCTTCCGGAATCTGTCGATGAAGGGCGCCGTACTCAAGCGTCGCACGAGAGTTATTAGGTGTCGAGACACCTGTGACGAGAGTGCATCGGCAGGGGTGATCGACGCAATCGACGTGATAGGTAAAACAACAATGACAACAAATGCAACGAAAAGTCCGGTGAAACAAGACCATCGGAGGTGGGATGCTACCGCGTATTTGGACTTCTGAAACTTGTCAGTCGTAACTTTGTCAGAAGAGCTAGACAATTGAACTTTGGAATGGACACTTGTCCGAGGACACTTGTCCTGTGACACACTCGTGTCAAAAGAGAACAGGGGAGGGAGACACGAGAGACGAGTGAGTGAGAAAAAAAAACAAAACCTCCAGAAACAAGGAAACAAAGGAGGAAGCAAGTGACAACATCCAAAGGATGAAAACTTACTTGAGCATTGTTCCACAATGCGTGTCACTTGTTCAGCTGTGTTACTTGACAAGCTGCCTACGTTAGCTGCCATGTGACTTGTGCAACTGACCATGAAACTTGGAGACCCTTGCAGGCAAGCGCACAATGGGAATTTGCGGTGATACTTTCCCCACAGCCGCGCTTCCTCCCCCGTTTTGGGCTTTGGGGGTGTCCGCCTAAGCTGAGCCAATTAGCCAACGACTCGCATCGCTCGCTCTCACCCTTTCAGCTACCGTCTCCATGGACAGCATATCAGAAGGGTCTTGCAACTTTTCCTATCCATAGAGGAACATTGAAATCCGCTTCAACTTTGAAAATAACGTCAATCATCTCATCGCTATCTGCGTGTGCTAACCAAATTTTGAGGAAAAAACCTCAGACAGTCGTCCAAGAAAAGCACAGGCAAAGACCCCAACAAATCGGACGCGCGCTCTTATCACCCGTATCTCGAACCCAGTGACTGCTCTCCGTGCGCCGTTTTCTCCTGCTTCTAGTGCAGCGTCGAGGAATTGACTCCGGAATGGCCTTCTCGTTTCCACTCACTCGAGCGCAGTTTTTGTGTGTAAGCTGCTAGGGTACGTGTTCCAGGCCGTTCGCCTGATCCTACACAAAACGGACAAATCCAAAGTCGTGAGAAACACAAAAACATTCATTTTGAAAGTCCAGACCAATAAACAAAGTAATCAAACAAATTTAATCACAAATTATCCTCCGAGGTCGAGTGAGTCAAAGATGAGAAGACCATTCTGCCGAGGTCAGCCCGGATCTTTGGGTTAGAGTTCTGGTTGAACCCTAACCCCTAACTATTGGGCCTGGCCTGGGAGGGGGGGGGGGTACAACCCCCCAGAACTAGTTAGCAACTAGTTCAACCCAAATCTCCGTAACTAGTTAGCAACTAGTTCAACCCGAACCCTAACTATAGTTAGGGTTCGGGTTCAACCCCAACCCTGACCCACAGTTAGGGTTCAGGTTCAACCCCAACCCGAACCCATAGTTAGGGTTCAGGTTCAACCCCAACCCTAACCCATAGCTAGGGTTCAGGTTCAACCCCAACCCTAACCCATAGAAGAAAGGATAGTAAACATCGACCAAGCCCAGAAAGTATTTAGCAATAGTTAGGGTTCAGGTTGAACCCCAACCCTAACAACCCCAACCCTAACAATAGTTAGGGTTCAGGTAACCCCAAGCCTAACAATAGTTAGGGTTCAGCTTGAACCCCAACCCTAACAATAGTTAGGGTTCAGGTTAGGTTGAACCCCAACCCTAACAATAGTCCCCAGCTTTTTTATTTTTGAGGTTGCCTCCTCTCACAACACCAACACCACCAGCGCCAGCACCACCAACAACAACAACAACAACAACAACAACAACAACAACAACAACAACAACAACAACAACAACAACAACAACAACAACAACAACAACAACAACAACAACAACAACAACAACAA
>DF242780.1:0-50413 GCA_000507305.1 Breviolum minutum Mf 1.05b.01 | reverse complement strand
GTATATTCCTGGTGGTGACTGGCATCCTGGGTTTGGGGGGTAGATCTAAATTGCAGCTGGTAGTGTTTTTTCACTGGATCCCGTAAAACGTCATGGTTTATGAAATACTTACTCTCACATGTACTGGCATAGTATTTCATCCCCCTATTTATATACCCTAAACAACCACAACCAGGGGCCCTTCTTTTCATTGCTAGCTGGATTTCTGGAACGATGCTGCCAGCATCTCTCAAACGTTTTTTTGGAGGCTCCGACGGGTGGATGAAGCATTGGAAGCGGTGACGAGTAGCTCTACGTGACGTGTCCGCCATAAAAGTCATGTTTCTAAGCTTGTTTCAACACACCTTTGGAACACACCCCTAAACCTTTACCAAGAGGCTATGAAGGGATTCCTTTCATAGTTGGCTAGGGGGATTGCCTGGGGTGTGCTCTAGGGGTGTGTTGTAATTTTCTTGGAATGTTTCTCTTGTTTTTGCAGAAGCATTCATTGAAGACTCGGATCCTACGGTCGATCGTTTCAAAATCTGGAAAATGTTAGATCTTGAAACTCGGAGCAGGGGGCGAAACCAGAAATCCAGCAAAAAACTGGAGCTTGAACACAGGTCATGAACGGGGGTTATCAGGTCACTTTATCAGGTTTTCCTTCAAGTTGGGGGTATGTTGATGAACACTAATATTGTATGCAGTGGTCACCTCTGATGCTTCAAACATTTGCAAACAAAAATACTGTAGTAATATAGATGTATAAGTTATATGACATTGATATACAAGATAAATACATAGTATAGTAGTATGTATATATGATACAGATATAATGTACATGGTATATTATAGGATATTCATTACATCATGTAATTTCAAAAGCAGGGCCTCTTTTTTGAAAATCCACATCTTGAAGTTGTTTGAAACCCAGAACCTTGGATGATGTGGGTGACCAATCACAACGCTGCGTGGTACTTCAGCCGCTTGGTACCGGTAAAATCAGGAAGTCAGTGCTTCTCCCACAAACCACCCGAAGCTTGCATAGATACCCGATACCCTCCGTGAAACTAACGGCTCTCCCTAAAAGTGGATGGTTGGAATACTACTTTCCTATTGGGAAGGCCTATGTTCAGGGGCGAACTGTTATATAGTTTCATAGATATTTTATGGTGAAGCAACCCAACACTACAAAATCCACATCATCCCACTGAATTCAATCACTTTAAACAGCTTTACCGAAAGGAAAGGATCGTCTCCCAACCACCAGTTTTCAGGGAAGAGCTGTTAGTTTTAGAGAGCGAACACTTCGGCAATCGAACATTGACTGCGGTCAATCTTGCACCACCAAAAGACACCCAGAAAATCGTGGAAACAGGGATTAGACCAACCTCAACTGTGGTGTAGAATTGAATCTTTTAATCAACAGTATGAGGGAAGGGAAGGGTAGAATCCCAAAATCTACACTATATTCATGGGAATCTAAGGGGGCCCCCCTAATGCCACCCTCCCCAAATAACCTTTTTTTTTTTTCGGGAAACCAGTGGTGAATAAATAGTCCCTTAAGAAGGCCTTATTTCTTGTGGGGGGGGTTGGCTTTCAGGTGGTCCCCTTAGGTTCCCATGATATATGTCCTCAGTAAAAAGGGAACTATTTCTACTAATGACCCTGCCTGAGGTGGTGGTTTCAAACATTTACAACGGTAGTGAAAGTAGATGGCAAGGTGGCGATTTGTAAGGGCCTATGATAAACCATACATGGGAGTTGCGCCATCGATCCTTTCCAGGTGGTATATTGTTCATTTTCATTCATTTTCTACCTCCGCAAAATTGGAGGAAATCATGAAGTCAATTTGACCTCAACGAAAAAAATCGAGTTGATAGAGGTTTGTTGCGGTCACCTGCACCGGAATTTCTCCTTAGTAGAGATACCAAATCACCAGTTTGCCGCACCAAATCAAGCAACTAATAGTTAAATATGATTTGGTTGCCGTTCGACCCCTGTAACTGTGGGAAAATGGTCATCCCTTTATTAACCTTAATCCACTGTATATCCACTCTTCAACGGACAGATGTGCTTTTTTTTGAACCACAGATATTGCATTATTAATCAAGCTGATGACACGTACTTGATTGCTTTAGGAAAGAAGATACTGCAATGACTCCATTCATTAAAGAGGAATGCTACGTTTTACATCGTTTTACTAGGTGATAGATCCAAACATCATGACCTTCACAACTAGCCGTAACTAGCCTCAACCAGAAGGTTTAGGCTTTGATAATCCTCAAAATAGAGCGAAGGGTAGTTGTTCGAAGCCGTTATACTGATTTTTTCTTTTATTGCACATTGATCTCGGCGGAGAAATCAGATTGTTGTTTATAGCGTGAAGGTGTTTCTTTGTTCATTGCAGTCGTCAACAACAAGGTAAGCATTGATTTTCAGGATGATTGGGGGAGTTCTGGGCTGTTTTGTGGCCCTGGGGGATGTTATAATAACGTTCTTGAAACTTGCAGACCTGGTAGATGTTCAATGTTGACTCTCTGCAGGGTCGTCAACGCCGACGTTGCCTTGTTTATGCTTCAAGTCTTTTGCAAGGGTACCCAAAGTAGAACAAACCATTCGTTACACGCATGAACATAGGCAAGGAACATATAGATTAGACAAACACCCGCATCCAAATAAGATATGACATATGACATGCATATGTGACTACGACATGAAACATGATATGACTCAAACAAAAAAGCGCCGTGTTTCCCCACCATTGGGTGATTTTTTCATGGGAAAAGCGTGTGGAACGCACCAAAAAACGTCCGACTAAGGACGGCCATCGAAATTCTGATGGTCAAGGCACCCGACGTCCGATGGAAATTCGTTTCCGGCTTCTACAGTAAGTTGAACGTTTGAAGGATACTTACAAGAGATTGAGACACAAAGAATCATAAAGACATATTTGTACATGTAAATGCTTGTGTCTATATATATGTGTGTACGTAAATGTGATTATGTTTTTATGCACCACACAAAAAAATGACAGCCTTTTCGCCAATTTTTTTGGACACGTATCAATGGTCAATCTTGAGAGTTGATTTCTCATTGAAGATGAATCTTGGGTTATAAATTGTTGATATCCAGGGAATTCGGAAACCTGACGTCACACCTCATTTTTTTTCAGGCGGGTAGAAAAAGGCAACTACGGGAATACTGGTCGATCTTGAGTCATTCGGTTCAGAAAACTCATCCGTCAGGGAGATGCTAGAGCAGCATTGGAAGTGGCACAAGAGATTCGTCGACTGGCGAAAGATCTGGGAAAGTCTTCGAAGGAGGTGCCATGTTTTGATGAGAATCTTGTAGGGTATACCACGCCATTGCCACACTCCCCCATTGAAATAAGGCCCTTCCGTCAGGCTTTACTTCCTGACGGAGAGTTGGCGTTTGGTGGGGTACCCTTAAATGACACAATAGCTTCTAAAAACCAAACGAAAAACAGGGTAAAAGTTCGTTGAAGCCGCTTTTGAATTGGTGATGTCTTGTTGGAGTACCGCACTCGTTTAACAGGGTACCATGCTCATGACACTTAATATGATATTTATATATATATATATATACATATGTACCTACATGTGGCTATTTCTTATGGTAAATGTAGGTGCATATACCAGTCCCATGGATGGTATGGGATTTTTTGGGGGAACTCCAAGATTTTGTTTGGGAACTCCAAGATTTGGGAGGAGAATGCGTTCCCAATAATTTGGCGATGAAGAATCTGCGCTGGTTTTTAGGATAAAGATGGTAGGTTGTAACAAGCCAATGGCCAAGCTGACTAGACTTTTGGGCATGAGACATACCCACCTGAAAACTAGCATAACAATGGAAAACAATAATTTTCAATAGGAGATACATGTTCAAATAGCTGGGTTTCCATTGTCATGTCAGTTTTCGGGGGGGTGTATTGTGGGAAAAATCAAGTTTACATCTTTACTTCATGTGCTGGGTGATGGAGGTTGAGACAGGAAAGGAAGAGGCTTATGATTTGAGATGCTCCTCCAGTAAATGTGGCGATAATGGGTACCGGAAAACCTATGGTAGTTAAGTTTAGGTTGATACTATAGAATGTACACACCAGAAATGGAACATAGATACTGTACCAAAAAAGATGGTGTGGAAAAGGTAACTCCCTTTAAACATGGCAATGTTTGGTCTCTACGTTAGTTTCAGGGAGCGTTCGTTCAGGGATATTGTAAATGCAATTTTTCATACAAAGGAAGGTGATTTCATCCAAAATGCCGGCGGGTGGAGTCTGATAGACATATTTCAAGGGGATCGTTTGGGGTCCAAATATCTAGTTGTAGTGAGATAAGATAAGATCAAAATCCCAGAACATGCATAAAGTATGGTGTATTTACCCTACCATTTTCCCATATTTTACTGACTAAAAAAACATCAACCATTCCTGGTTTTTGCGCTGGAAAATATGAATGGCGACTTTTTCCCTATGACGGAGGGTTTTAGGGGGTGATAAAACCCCTACAAGTAAGGCCTGCAACTGCCTTTTTAGGGGAGTTCTTAGAGTGTTTTCGCTTGGGTTCTGAATGTTTTTGGGTGTTTCTTGAAGACCTACTGGGATGTCCATGGTACTTACTGTAGTAACTGGGTTATAACCCCTATATAAATAGGTTACAAGTCCCTTAAGTAGGTGAAATCAACCAACTTACTAACTAGTTACTAACTTCCACGGACATCCAAGTACACCACCAAAGTTGGGATGCGAAAGATGGATGAAAAGATGAAAAGTCAAAATCCACCAAAACAATTTGAATCATAGACTGATAGAATACCACCCCGGAAGTTTAACAGCAAAAGCCCCTGCAAAAAGAATGGTTGGACGACGATCCGGCGTCCTTTTGGGACGGTATATTTTCAGGGGCAAACTCGCTGTTAAACTTCAGGGTCGGTAAAAGCAAAGGTCACGGGGATGGGACCCGGGAGCTACACATGAGTGTAAATTTTGCTTAGAAGGTAGAAATTCCGAGTTCCGGTTTATTGTCTGTAAATTGAGTATAATTAGTATTTCACCCAGATTTTTGCATTGATCTTTCGTGCTACATGTCACATGCTCACAATGTGTTTTTTGTCATTTATCCCCCTTTTTTGCAGGCAAATGCCATGTTGACCGAAGCGCAGATCTACCATTCGATAGGTGAATTGTTTGTAGTTGCTGGGGGAAGTGGGGGAAGAGAGTTGAAAGAGATTGATTTCAGCGGCTTCATTTCTGGCTTTTTCCAAGGCAGCACCTTTCAATAGTTAGTTTAGGTAGGGGGAAAAACAAGCTGCTTCCATATTATTACAATAATGTGAAAGGACTATAATATATTAGACCCCCGGGAAGTTACTGTAACATTTTGAACCTCAAAATGGATATTTGGTTCAGATTCATTTCCTTTCCAATTGGGTGTTGTTTAGGTTCCATGCTATTTTTGAGTATACATTAGTGTACATATATATATATAGATATATATATATATATATAATCTGCCTAAAATGCCATGCAACAAAAATGTGGCCTTTGAAGATTTTTGTGTAACCCTCCTTCTTGGTACTGAAAAAATATGTTTGTTTGGCCCCTCCTGCCTGTTTCAGGCCCATCAGATATTCATTCCTACACATCATGTGTTGAACCAGTCGTTGTATCTGAGTATCATCGGGTGACATGCCTCTTTTTCCTGAGTGTATACAGAAACATCCGATATCTGGTCACAGGCCGAGCTTTCCCCCTTGTGAGGAACAAAGGAAACTTTGTGTATTTACAGCCTTCATTGGATTATCATTGTATTGGATGAAGGTCATTAGATGAAGCATCATGCTCTGTTTTCATCATCATCATCATCATCATCATCATCATCATCATCATCATCATCATCATCATCACCATCACCATCACCATCACCATCACCATCACCATCACCATCACCATCATCATCATCATCATCATCATCATCATCATCATCATCATCATTATCATCATGATCCTCCTCCATCATCACTGTAGTTTCTTCTTCTTTGTGATCTTCTTCGTAGTCCTTATCCTCCTCAGAACCGTTGTGATGTGTCATTCCTTTCAAATTTTTGTTGCTAGTGGCTGCTGATAGCGGCTCTGTCTATTCCAATACCGCAGGTTTTGCAACAATAGCAGTACTTCTACAGTATCGTCTTTCAAAAATGATGTGATGTGATCACATCTTGGCTGGGCGCAACTTGACCTGAACACTTTATCCCCAAATCCAGAAAGGGAAATTCTGATGCAAGGGGATTGGGGAAGGTCTCTCGTTTGAACTTTAAGCCAGCTTCCAAATCACCAGGGTGTCGCTGGGGTGTCAATTGAGGCGCTTTCATTGCATCAACGTGGGAGATCAACCGAGTGACTTCTGCAGCGGCCCGGAAAACCATTGGGAGGTCAGTCAACGTGCAACAGAGACCTTCCAGTGTCGTCAATTTGGGTGAACCCGCAAAAGGGAGACAAATGGATAAGTCCCAATTCTATTTCTCTTATTTTTAAGTTGGAGATACCCAGGTACCACAGTTGCCACACTGTTCCTGTACAAACACTTGCACTTTCCACAGCTTTCCAGGTGGAGTGGAACTCTCCTGCATTGGCTTCGGGTTCCAGTTGGCGCTAGGGGCTCAATATCAGCGACCGTCGGACCCATCCACGCAGGCAGACAGTTTCTCTGGGATGCGCTAAGGCACAGGACATTTGGATGTCCGTGTCTCCCTGAGAGATGGCGGCTCCTTTCAGGCATGGAGGACTTACATGAAGCATTGCGGGTAGATATTGGACATTTGCCAGCTTGATCAGGAAATTGGTAATGAAATTGGATTATATCACCTTTATGATGGTTATCAATTGGATCATGATTGGCAAGGAAAAAGAGCCACACTAAACGTCATATGGGACCACCTAGAGAGGCTAGTTTCTAGGGATTCTGTGCTCAGGTTCAGGAAATGCCATCGACGCAGTTGGGGCAGCTCAGCATGGAAAAGGTTATGTGCAAAAAGGGAAATAATTGCAAGAACTTTTTGGTTAATCGCAGATGAGACAAAACCTTTGATAAAGAAGCCACTGAGAAGCATGTTGACACTGACAACACTGGATCTCTGCCAATTGTGCCAGCTTCTCTGACCGTTTCCAGCGCTGGGAGGAGCCCAGGATGTCCGCAGCTGTTGTGCTTGGGACATCGTGTCACACTGGCACGGTCATTAGCAACGATTGGAGCAGAGTTACGACCTTCAAAGTCTGAGATACTTTTCAAATAGTTATCCTAGCTATTCTTCTTTATCTTTGTTTGTATGCACGAATACCATCCCTCTGTTCACCTGATGTTTGTATCACATCAGAACTTGAACTTGTCTACTTGTCTACATCTTGGCTGGTGATCTTTATTTGCATCGCGTCAGGTGCACCTTTGCTTGGAACATAGAGATCAACCATTGAAGGCACTGAAGGAGATTTCATTCAAGTTGTTTCAACGGAATCCGCAACTCCTTCAGGCCACACATTAACAAAACTTTGCTGGACCATGCTCCATGAACCGAACCCAGCTTTCATTTGGCTGATTTGTCCTTAAGGTTCCATTCTCAAAAGACCAGAGCTATGACATTGGGGAGGGGTGATGTATATCTATAAATATATGTATATATGTTCATAGATTAAAGAATCAATACATATGGATAAATGAATAAAATAGAGAGGTATATCCATAGTAGTTCCAGCTTTCTCATGTGATTTCTGCTTAACAAAAAGAGTGGCATTTTGGACATGTAGGCTTTTCGGAGATCCTGTGCTCCGGAGATGCGCTGGCCCGCCGGGTTAACCCGGAGCTATGGAAAAACTTGCTAAGAAAGGATGCTCCCTGGAAATCTTTGGAAGTCCGTTCAAAAAGTGGTGTTTTATTCACTTCCGCACAAAATCGCTACTGTAAGTCAGGGATCATTCAAGCACTCAAGTAATTTGGGTCAGGTTTTTGAAGTCGCTTCAAATTTCTTTTGGACAGACCAGAAAAGTAGCTATTGTAGAGCCCTCCTCAACCGAGGCGGATGTAAAGAGCTGGTCGAGTGCTGCAGAATATGCAGCCGCATGGCGACACTTGAGCTTCATGGAGGTTCCGAAATGCTTGGTTGCGGATTGGTGATAGGGAGTTGGAGTTGGATTTCCAATTGATTTCTATAGATTTCCAGTATCCAAGGTAATTTCTCAGCAGAATCAAGCATACACGATTAATCTCCAACCCCAAAAGAAACTTGGATGGAATCGCGGACGAAGCCTCGGGAACTGCGGCAAATCAAATCTATGACTACAGAATGGTGCAACAAGTCAAATGAGATGTGTATGAACATCTACAACCATGGGGAAGTGAGGCAGTTGTCAGCTTTGGCTCAGCATATTGCAAGAATTCCAAGGCTTCGCAAAAGGTGGCAGTGGATTTTCAAGTCCTTCACATCCGAAGTTTGAAACCTTACAGTTGGACATACCAGGGATGTACCAAATGTGAGATTTTCTTGCCAGAAATTATCTGCAGGTTTTTTTAAACTTGAAGTCTTTCGAGCCCGAAACGCCGAAACGCCGCCATTGGCCCCGCCATTGGACCATGGAAGTGCAATCCTTGGCCATCAATGCCCTCACAAAGCGCATCCAGGAAGAAGCCAAGGTTCTACCAGATTTTCTGGCGAAATTGGTGCAATCAGTTTTGCCTCCATGTTGTATCAACAAGTGAAGGAAGTACCTATAACTATAGATGCATATCATATACAATCATATACAGTATACATAGAGCTATTAAGTATATCTAGGAGAACTCCCTTCGAATTTCCCATGTACATGTGAGTGTATGTATGTCACCAAACACGAAGTAGATAGAGAACTCGTTTTTTGTGAATGGTTCGAAACGATGCAAATCTCAGTTGTTTCCTTGGGTCGCTGTTCCGCATTCTTGAGCACCGTGACACCTGAGTCGATTCGCCAAACTTCTAAGGAGGGCATTTTGAGGGTCGCAGATTTCCTGAACTACCGGGTCGACCCGATCCTCATGGATAACTGTGGGGCCATTCTGGCCAACAAACTCTCCAAGCGAAAAGTCACCAAAGTCTTAGCAGGATGTAGTAGTAGCTCTGTCAGCATTTCAGCCATTTTCTTGCGGTCCAAAGAAGTCATTGAGTATCTGAGAATCCACCCAGAGACAGAACTTGCCAAAGCAGCTTAGCAAAAACTAAGCAGGAAAAGCATAGCTGCTCAGCTGCTCCATCCTGAAGTTCAGGTCAAGGGCTGTTGCCAGCCTTGGCGACTTCCAGGTGGGGCCAGCTTCATTGTTTGTTTTTGTTGGACGGTGCACCCGCAAAAAAGTGGCACCGCGCTTTTTTCAAGGCGTTGGAAAATTTCAGCATGCCATGTCCATGAAATAGCACGACAGATTTAGGATGTTTGTACTTGTACATGGGATAGATCCAGAAATTTCCTGCATGCTTGACAACATTTTTGCCAACCAGACAAAGATTGAGAGAGCAGTGCTGGTCTTGTGGCCTCAAATTTCGTTTGAATGTACATGGCCCTAAATCTTGAGATTGTAAGCACCTACCTGTCACCTTTTTGGAATCAAGTGCTGGCAGACATCTGGGCATTCCAGTCGTGTTCGCTTATGCCTCGGTACCCAGTGCCTGGGGTCAGCGGGAGACTTTCTCTGCGACGATTCAGGCGGGAGTTGGAAGGCAGCATGCGAGGAAAAACCCATTGAAGTGTAGCATGGTAGTGTTGGCAAGGCATTCATAGAAGTGTAGCTCACTATGTACGTACCTGTAAAATTTGTAAAAGTACACATTATGTATGATATAGATACGTTTCTCCTCGCTCATTGCAAGGGCATTAACCTTTGCAGCAATTGATTTTTCCAGCGCCATCCAGGGAAGAACCCACTGGGTCTTGAAGGAAGCCATTTCAGCAGAAGATCAGGTCATCATCATTGACGACATTGTCAGGACTGAAATCCTGATCACACTAAGAAAAGTAGCAGACTGAAGACCTTGGGTTGAACATAGCACATATAAATTCCAGAAACGAATTCTTGGCTTTGATGAGAGTGTCCTTTGAAGCTTGGAAAGCATAGCAAGGACCGGGTCCACATTGGAAGCTTTGAAGTCCATATGTCAACAAGCTGGTGCCACCTGTCTGGGGGCCGGTGCCATCATCCACAATCGCCTCAATGGTAAGACTTGGGAAGGAGATTTGGAAACCTTGGCTCAGGTCGGGAGCGGGAAGCAAAAAACGGGTGATGAGTTGAATATTACTAAGGCAGCTGATTGCTATCATTTTCATGCATTTTCTCCAGCTCAGGTGTCTCCACCTTCTGGCACAGGCCGTGCCGTGGATATCAGTCCCGCGGTGAATGATTTGGCCTTGCCGGAGGTGGTGGCAGCAGATGTTCTCACCGAACGCGTGATGAACGAAGGTACAGTGCTGCCAGGGAATCTGCTGAAGGTTTACTCCTTCATCAACCACCAGGTGGGAAAAAACCGTTGTTGTGGTGCAAAAAAAACCCAACCAAGATAGAAGGGTTTTTTAACTTTTAATCTGAACTGATGTCTTCAAAAATGGTGAGTTTCTTCAAAGATTGGTTGTTTTTTCGGGACAATGAGATTCCTGCCTTCGCTTTGGTTTTACCCATCGACAGCTCTGCATAGGTGGATACCGGCTTGATGGACATGTGTGGGCAATTGCTGGCACGTGTCTTTGCTGGCTTTGGCATTTCGAAGGTTCTGACGGCACAGACTGGAGGTCTACCCCCAGCACATGCAGTCGCTTGGAGTCAGATTTTACTTTTTTTTCCAGATCGAGACCTTCGGAGTGTTGAAACTGCCGAAGTCATATTTGTAGCTAAGTATCCCTACTTCCTAGTGCAGCTTGACCATTTGGTGCTTTGTAGGTTGCAACTGCCTTGCGTGTTCCCTTGGTATGTGCTCGGGAGTCCCACGAGAACGACACCTCAGTGCTTGAAACCATGTACAGCGCACCCTCTGAAAGCTTTACCAAGAAGAAAAAGCTGGTGCTGTACGTTACCAAGGAGTGCGCCCAGATTTTTTTCTCAAGAAGTCAAGAAGATGTTTTCATAGAATCCTGATCATGATATGGTAGGCTCTTGTTGTCCTGCAACACATAGTGCGACAAGATGAGATGATGTCAGAACTAGAATGCAGGTGAATTGACAACAAGGTCTTGTGAAGACAGAGGTTGGTTCCAAACCACAATGCTATTTTCACTGTTCTGCGTACCAACAACGCAAGGAACTAAAATCAGTATATAGGTCTTTCTCAACTGATTCTGTTCATGACAGATTCACCCAGGCTCTAGGCCATCCACCTTTTTTTCACTATGATATCTTCCTAAAAGTTGAATTCTGATGCCAGGAGAGCTTAAGTTCCAAAGACACCGTGTTGGTTGTTGATGATTTCTTGGCCACTGGAACCACTGGTGTTGCGTTACATAAACTCATTCAACAAGCTGGAGCCACTGCAGCTGGAATGGCTTTCTTACTGGAAAAGCGTTTTCAGGATGGCCGAGGTGAGAGGTTTTTGTGTCGAACTGATTGACCTTGGGGTAACTTTGGTTAAGCCAAGCACCTTTCCTGGTTGAAGACATCCTTGGCTTTGTGGCGTTCTGCAAGCTCAAGTATTTTTGGGTTGTATTTGCGGGCTTCGAAGAGCAGCCTGACCCAACGTATTCTGTTACAAACTTAACATCTACGTGTACGTTGTGATTGCTACTGTGGCTGTACCCCGTTTTTGTCTCCAACTGCGTGATGCCTTTTTTTTCGTTCCGGTCCAACCATTCACATTGAAATTCTTCTGTTCATCCAGGGTACTAATGTTTCCTGCGAGATTGTGATACCAGGAAATCATGGCCGATTTTTTCAAGACATGTCATGGCAGTTGCCATGCCAGTTTTGCGGCACAGGAAAGATTCTCAAGGAGTTGCCACAGATGTCGGGGCGCATCGTTTCCTTAGCTTGCATTGAATCAATGTCTGAGGACAGGGGCCCCAGAGCGAGAGAGTATCAGTTGTTCAAGGAAAATTACAGTACATCGAGATGTGGTATCTTCAGACACGTCAACTTTTGGAATGATTTTGAAAACATGCTTTGATGAGAGCCAAAAGCTTTTTGGCAGACTCAGGAATCTTTTTTTGAGCTGCAAGTGAATCCAATGTTGCTCCCTAGGATGATTTCACAGTTCAAGTTTGTGAACCTTTCCAGGATGGCATCAACTTAGACTGCAAAGTGGTAGGTGACTGTAAGCCAGTGCCAAGTGTGGATGATACGGTGATGATTGATCGTGTCTTGGAATGTGCTGCACCGGCCACGGGTTATGGCATGATCAACGCGACCACCTTTTTGAACCATGTGGTGGATACCAAGCTCATGGACCAGGCGAATGTCAACATGTTGCCAGAGCTTTATCCAATTAAAACCCTTGTGACAAAAAAATCCAGGGACCACCCTTGCTGCGCCTGTTGTCTCATCGCGAATCTGAATTCGCACACCAGGCGGCTTCCCTCTTGGCCCGACGCTTCGTGGATGCCCGGTGCACGGCTGTGCTGACCGCGGAGATGTCCGGAGTGGCACCCGCTGCTGCGCTGGCAAGGAAATTGCGTGTGCCCTTGGTGTGCGTCTGGGAGCCTGGCTGGAAAGGAGATTTCAGGCCATTCACTTCTGAGATCTTTTTGAGATTCCAATAATTCAGGAAGGACACGCGAAGTAGATAGCTTGATGATGATTTGATGAGATTTGTGGACCAGGGTCGTTTACTGCATGCATGGGTGCGTCCCCAAATGGTTGGGAAGGGACATATCTGCTTTAGCTGCTCACATCAGCATTTCAACACCATAGTCTGAAAATCATTATCGGCCACGACATGTTTCGAGACGCGCTCATACAACCAGCAGAGAGCCAAGCCACAAGTCTGACAAATCGGAAAGTTAGCCTTGAAGACATGCAAGACATGAACATTCTCTGAAACGGTGCTATGGTGAAACAAATTGTCTCCAAGTCTGACCTTTGGATTTGTTGAAATCTCCCAACTCAAACGAACCCGCAAACTCTACAAAACTCATGGAAAAACCTGAGGCCAGGCGGGAATTGAGTCAAGTCATGGTGGTATCTGGTGGGACCATCAGTGCAAAAGTTGAAGGAAGCACAGATTCTGCCCGTGGGATGCTACACATTTTTAAAGACACTAGGATGCACTTTGAAGGTTTTGAGTTTGTTCAGGCAGTGCAATGATGCTTTGGAACCAAATGTATTTCAATTGAAAGTATATAGACTTCTTGGAGCCTTTGAACTCGGGCATTTGATCACCATGACCGTGCATGGTGTCCTTGTAGGGGGCCAGTTCAAGGGCAGAAATACTGCCACAGTGCCAAGGACCATTTGCGCAAAGAGGACTCAGTGATCTTGTCAGCAAGGAGACCATTTGCAGCATAGGAGTCAAAGCGAATTTGACAAATGGGATTCGCCCCACGAAGCGCAGTGGAGCTGATTGAAATTTTGAATGTTTGAAACTTCTGAAGGAGGGACATTTTGAAGGGGATGCTTGAAACTTTCAAACATTCACCGTTTCAGTTGTGAAACCAAGGTGTTAGTGGTGGATGACATCCTCGGTAATGGTGCCACAGCCCTGGCTATGCAGGACCTCTGTGATCAGGTGTGTGCTGTGCGACCTGTTTCATGATTCTACCCTATGGGAGTTGTTCCTGCCAGGTGGGCGCCACAGTTGTAGGCATGGGCTTCCTTGTGGAGAAGGCCAGGACTCCGACTTCCTGTATGGAAAGATGCAACAATTGAATGCAAGTTCTTGCTTGAAGCTACAAAACAGCTGATCTTTAATGAAATTCAAAAAAATGATCAAGTCATATCAATCAGTACAGTAATGCCTTTGACACTCTCCTGGTAGACGCCCACATGCTACCAATCTAGAAAAGCCGGTAAACACGATCTCATGCGAGGTAAAAATTGAGATGAAAAAACACACAAAGATGAACATGAATGGTGCGATTCCCAACCGTCGTAGGACCATCACAAAGCAACCCATAGAAGGTAGACATGATACTTTCCAGATGATGCGGGACGTGTCCATCGAGGTGCACTAGAGGTACCATTTTTGTGATTTGTATGATTGCTCCTTCAGGTCTTTCAGCATGGCCGTGGAAAGATCTTGGCCAAGCGTCCGCATCTCACGGTCGCTTGAAGCAACGGTAAGCGAGAAGTGACAGAGGGTGATACTGCTGACGGAAGAAGTTCAAAACCAACTAGCAAAAAGTAGGCCCGAGGCAACGGGTGCTGTTTGTATGGTTGGAGGGAATGTCCACCAAGCCTGTTTGAGCTTTTAACTTGGCTTTCCCGGAAACCTCTCACTTCTGCCCCTCCCAACTTTGGCAGTTTACAGGTGAAGGGGTTTCCCCTTTATAGATTATGGGAATATCATCCAATCGTCAAAAAGTCGAAATCCATGGTCGAAGCCCCCAATAGAGCCTCAGGATGGTATTGTGGCCTTGACGAAAATTCTCTCGATGGATGACCAAGGACTTGCTGCAAGGGGTTTTTCGCAAATTTGGAGCAAAAGGTGGAAAATTCTTGGAGGTTTAGTTTTGAATGGAGTGGAAGGGGCGATTGACTGACTGATTCTCCGACGTGTTGGGCGAGGAATGAAAGTCTTCCGTTGTCCCGAGCCACAACGTGAGACGTGGCTACGTGTGGCAGGCGATTTGGTGCGGCGAATGAGCGCCGAGGTGGACTCTTGCAAGCACCGAGAATCCAGCCCCTCCACCCCCTGTGGCCGGTGCATTTGGTGCAGGAAACAAGGTGTTGCTAAGGCTGCCAAGTGATTATAGAGGATTACAGTATTGTTTGGTACCACTTCTTTAATAAGGCCTCGTATAGCAGGCTTTGTTGTTTTTGTTGGGGGTGCACTGGAGTGGCTGGGCATAGATTCCCAAAAACCAAGTGAACTTTTTGATAACGGCAAGGGATTAATAAAGAAAAGAAGGAGGGGATTCAATGCAGTTGAAAGATTGGAGCAGCCTCTGTACCAGACAAAGGAACTTTGGCCGTTGTTGTGTAAGATTCTGTAAGTTCTATCTTTTGAGAAAAGAATATATTGGCCTTGGTCTTGTCTCGGCTTTCTCCTGAAGCATATCTTTTCCTTTTTTCTGACCACGTGCTGTGCAGAAACAGCAAGAAATGACTCCAAGTTGCAGGCATCAGTCTCTCTATACCTTCCACATATTATGATGATGTGTTTACACGGTCTCCCTTCTATACTAGTGATCCCACACTGCAGTCACTGCATCTACACACCTGGGTTTTACGAATCACCACCGAGCCGTTCGAAGCGTTGCTGAGGAGATCGATGTGGCAGCCAACGCCATGAAGTTCCGCTCGGTGGGGCGTAATCAGATTGACCAAGTGGCCAACATGCTGCAGTGTTTTTTCCAGTTAAAGACTTTACGATTGCACATTGGGCATAGCGACCTCTTGTCTGTTGACATGCAGCATGCAAATCATAGCCTTGTTGGATGGATTGGATGTAGAGCTTTGGAGAATGCCCCAAAATGAAATCCAACAGTAATTTCCAAATCCAGATTTTCGTACTTGAGTAAGAGTTCTTCAGTGAAACTGGTGCAGAAGTTTGGTTCCCGTTTTTCCACCAGTTTTTGTCGCACAGGTTTTGGGTCTGCATATGAGTATGGATCCCGTGCTGCTGGATGCCTGTGGCGATGTCTTGGCTGCTCAGTTTGCCGGGGTCACCAAGGTCCTGACAGGTGCGTTGGGGGATACGGCAGCAGGAAGGTGTTTTCACAGAAGTAAAAAAGAACGATACAACGTACAACTCCCCAATTTGGTATACCCCCAAAAACTAACATAGCACCTGAAAATGGAAGGTTGGAATACTGTACTATATAGTTTCCTTTTGGGATGGCCTATTTTCAGGTGCTATGTTAGTTTCAGGGAGGGTAGTCTCTGACTGTCGGAGAAACCTCTTGAGGCGCTCCAGTGCAAGGCCTTTCCGTTGCGTATGTCGTTGCACGGCACTGCGAAGTTCCCATGGTCTTTGCTCGTGACTTGACCGCAGCTCATGGAGTCGTTGGTGTTTTTTTTTCCTGGACCAAAAAAGATGGAGGTACCATGAGGTACCAAAACAACGGGATTGGTATTTAGGAATTTATAAGCAGTATGTAATTATTGTTTGTTTTTTTCAAGTGCGGTGCTTGGTGTGGAGGTACAGGCGTTCCGCTCACCATGAAGGGTCAAAAGATTTTGAGTGCTCAGGCCATGGGCTGCCAATTTCCCTTGCGATATTGACTTTTTTATGTATCACCAGATAAGTTTCTGTACTACTGGTAGTATACGGTCTTCGTAGATAAATGCACATCTGCAGGTATCAGATATAAAATGTAGAGACAGATATCAGATATACAGCATACATATGCATGATAACAGATTAGTTGGATCTTCTGTTTCAATTTGGGATTCACTTCTGCACACAACCCTCTCCTTGCATGGTAGGCGCCCTCGGGAAACTTCAACGTGTCCGCGGAGTTCTTTGGACCATCAGATCGTGTGCTGATCGTGGATGATTTCTTGGCTTCGGGTCAAACAGCTCAAGCTTTGCAACAAATATGAAGCTTGGCAAAGGTAGCGAATTACTAGGTTGGTTAGCTTTTCCATATTGAAATTATATAAATGGAGCTTTTCTTCCCCAAGTTGAACGTGTAAAGGTGTCAGGGTGAAAGTGTCAAAAAAGATGGATTTTTGCATACATCTAAATTCTAGTTGCTCTTTCCTGCCTTCTGTGGTAAATGATATGACAGCATCAAAAGGTCAAATTTGGTGTTAATAATCGATCATGTGCTTAACTGGCGGTTTGATTGGGGGTTTTCAACAGGTCAAAACAACATGCTATGGACATGCCATTGGCAGCATCTTTTGGACCCTGGTTGCTTTAGGTCTGGTTCTTTGGGACTTTTATTGGGATTCTGTTGAAAAAAGGCATGATTCAAAGGTAGACCAAAAACCAAATACGGAGAAGGTCGTGATGGTCGTTTTTCTTTTCAAAATCACCTCTCCAGGTATTGAAGCAGGAGTCCAAATCGCTGGTTTCGCATTCTTGGCGCTCAATAAGACACAATTGGTAGGGCAGAGAACTGCGGCGAATGGTCATGGACCCGTAGGTCGGGACGGGGTTCCTGAGTTTTTTTGGGAAAGTCCACCATATCAATATCTTGTCACCTTGGAATCACACGTGTGAATGGCTTGGACTATCTTGAAACATCCACGCTGTGATTTGGTGATTTGAACTGCCGAAAAGATTGTTTGACCTTCACACACCACTTTGAATGAACTATGTTCAACATGTCGGATTCTGCTCATACTAGCAATCGTAAATATTCATCAGAAGTTCCTGGTTCAGCCAAAGAGATCTGATAGACCAGTTTGGGATTGGTAAAGGATTTCTCAAAGGATTTCTTAAACGATTTTGTTGGTAGCATCAAAACAAGAAAGGTGAGATGTCGAGGTATGATGAAAGGCCAAACTGTCTCAAGCCTCCAGGAAGAGATGCTTTGGGCTCCAACAAGGTTCGAAGAATGAGACTGAGCAACATCCCCCCGTTTGTTGGAGATGTTTTTGATTTATAACTTATCATCAGATGTGCATATGAAACAATAGCACCAGATGAGACATTACACTGTCCATATTACAACATTTAGGTAATCCATTCTTGGTAGACTCATGGTATGTCTTTTCGTATTAGAATAGCCTTTTCCCGTGACAGGTGGTGGTGCTGGCCGAGGTTTTGGGGGGCATCACTCAAGGTCGTTGTGAAGTGAAATTAGCAGATTGGCTTCAACGCTTGTGCTAGATCAGTTTCCCATCAACGTGTGGAGAATCCCGATAGTCGCCGGACCTATTTTTTGGGACGCTGTTGGGTTGGGGTATTTCCCATCCCACAGCGTCATCTCCAATAGCTGTCCATGCTGGAACAGTGGAGAAGAGTTTTTGAGCATGGTTCCAGACAATCATCAGGTTCAACCTTCAGAATCTCAATGTTTAATCTATTCTGTTAGGCACAGTATGGCACAGTCTCAGGCCACAGGCCTACAAATGCAGACTTTTTCAAATTCATCTTCATCTCTGTCATTTTGGTGTGACTTTTGCGGACTTTGGATTGTCTGGAACCCTGTTAGAGCCCATTGAGGAGCTTTGCCGTGTGCACAAACCTTTAAAGATCTTTGAAGTTTTGAAGGGGATTGCGATTTGAAATGTATTTCATACATAAAAACTATCAGATTCTTGCACAGCTATGGAGCCAATCTGAATCAATCGCATTCCTAAATCTTGGAGTCGCTTGATGGAACGACCAAAAATGTGTCTGAAAGGCTTCCGGGACTGTGGCAGATCCAACTCAACGCCGTAGCTTTAGGCTAATCCTGTTTAGACTTCAGAGGTATTTCAAGGCCCTTGCCGCCATTGTCCCTGTCTAGGCACACCTCCCTTTCATCTCCGATTCCATTTCTTCATTTTGTCAACCCGTGAGGCTGCGAGTACGGCAGTGTCAGAGAGTGATGGGCGGATCTTGGATGGTGTGTCCATCCGCTTTTTGGAGTACCGACCTGGGTCCATCCGGAAACGACAAAAAATGCCTTTTCCAAGTAGGCTTGTTGTCAAAACGTGAAGCTTCCAGGATTGGAATCCAATCCAAATGCCTTGACTTTTCATGTCAAGGTCCAACGCTGGTACTTTTGAAGTTCCCTTAGATTTGAGTGAGGTGAAACGGGTGGGTTGGGAAGGGCAGATGGGGGAAGGTACCCACACAAGACTCAACAAGGTCATCCAACCCTCAGCCTGTTGTGTCCACCAAAGACTTTTGATGTGACAGGCCCATCAATTGCGAATCCGTGCGGATGACTTGTTGTGTTGCTTGGCAGCATGCCACAAGGAGGATGCAGGTGCCAATACATTGGACTTGCAACAGTCCCTAGATATATATGAGAGTCAGATCCGAATTTGACTTAGAATCAATGTGCGTAAGTTTTTTGGACCTGGCTATATTCTTATTTTATGTATAAGCTTCTCTTGCGTAATAGTGTCATATTTCTTCATCTCCCTTGTCTTGTAGTCAGATTTTTGTTTTTTGTTTTCAGGTCTCCGCTGGCCGATGGACATAGCTGACCGGCGACGTCAGTTGATTGAGGCAGGTGCCTCTTGAATCTTCTTATTGGAAGGTAAGTACTGTTGATGGTTTCTTGAACTCCTGAACGACCTGAGATGTACACCACCCTGTAAAAAGATGCGATTCATGATCAAATACTCCAAGCTCAACAAGGGTTTTGCCAGATTTCAGCGATCAACAGTATCATCAAGCAGATTTTGGTGTGCCAGGATGCTTTCTGCGCCTTGGGTGGAACTGAGACTGAACGACTTGGATGTGCAGAATTGCGGAAGTTGGCAAAATTCACAGGCCGTAAAGAAACTCAAGAAAATCCACTGATGCCAAGACAGATGATGGAGTGACACTGGAAGTTGTTTTTCTTAGAGGACCGACGCGGGCTGGTCATGTGGTAATTGAATTTCAGCTGGGTTGGTGTTGTGCACTTCCTGTGATTCTGCAGTGCGATGTGGGTTGATGAGCCGTTGACAGGCTTTGACGGAAGCGATGAAGACTGGAGCCTGCTAGGGGTCTCAGTGGTATCACGGAATAGTGGGTTCCGAAGCACGTATCTGTGTGGCATCCTGCTTCCGAGTCATCTCACTTCCAATATGCAATTCATACAATACCATTTTGCAACATGACATGTGGCCAGCAAAATGGATAATTCTGTGCAGCCATGTTCTGCAATTATCATCAGACGGTATTGTGGACATGCAGGAAAATGTGTGAAAGAGCTCCGGACATGTTGAGCAGTCGACCAAACGAGTTCTATGGTTGTTATTTTGCATGGACGCGTAGATGTTACAAGGTGGATGCATATAGCTGGCTTTTGACTTGCCATCGCAACTTTGCAAGCTGGGACAGACTCAAACCTGCCAAGGGAGTTTGAATCCCTTTGTCGGGACTTTGGCGCAAAGGCCGATGGGAGAGATTTTCATGTTTTAACTGTTGAATCGAGGTCAGCGAGTAGAGGAAGGCTGCATAAAGTTGAATTCAGCATTATTGACCTCTCAAACCATTTTGGTGGCTCCGAAAATCGCAGGATGGACTCGACTTGCATGCTTTTTCTCAGCTGGTGGACGAGCAGTCTGAACAGGCAGTGGTGAATTTGTTGTTATATGTTGTGATGTGCAAATTATGAATGGTATAGAGTCAAGATAGACATAGATATGCCAAGTCAAGTCTTTTTTTCCCGGGTCGGCCGTGGGTAGCGGGCTATGCCACAAGCACATGTGGAAACCTGTTAGACACGTTTGGAGTTTGAAGTGACTTTCAATGGGGTTTCACTGGAGGGATAGTTCCAGATTTGGAAACACGCGCGACTCGTACGTTGGTCCTGCAGGGCTGTTACTGTTCTGATGCTGAGTTGCAAGAACTTCGTCAGCTATATGGTGTGCGTTCAGGCCAGGCCTTCCTAGGTCATCTGTCAAGCTGGATTTCGGTGGAAAATTTGGATGTCTGAAAACGTGCCAGGTGTGGTGTCTGAGACGTGGGTGGCGCATGCTTTGGTGGAGTCCGCAGAGAAATTTGGTGATACGCTGCAGGCTGGAAGAGATTGGAGTTGGTGAGGTAAGATGGTGAGATTTCACAGAGTCAAGATCAGTTTCGAACTGATGAGGTGCCGAGGAAACATATGATGTTAATGAACATGCTGGCAGATATGCAAAAGATCCTGAAATACTTGAACAACGAAATAAAGTTTCCTAAGATTTTTCTGCAGGCTATATAGTCCCATTTAGTGTCTTGAATATCTGACATGTGTGTATTTTGCGTTCTTCCCCAATGTTGCACTGTGTTTCATGCGTTCATTTTGAAACCTTTTGCCAAGCACCCTAGATTTGGCTCATATCCTAAGGTTTCGAAGGTCTCTAATAGGTCACAGCTGCTGATTGGTTTGGCTTCTCTCGGGTCAGGTGAGATTTCAAATCTGCGAGGTGCCCTCGGATGGGGTGGACATCACCCCAACACCCCTCGGATGGTATCCTGCAGTTTGTTTGGAATGGCAGGTTATATATACCGTTAATAACCGTTAATATACAAATTAAGGGATTCATTTTTGTGTTTCTTTTTTTTCCCCTGATGATTGGATCCAATATTTTGGGATTCGCTAGATTACGTCCAAACTGTTGAACAATCCAAAGTCCAGAGTTCTTTGGGAAGTTTCCGTGTCAAGGTGATTTTGGATGTCAAGCCACAGGTACCTGGCCTGGAGTTTCATCTTCCAGACAGACTATGCTCTAGTGAGCCAGTACCAGGTCCGCCACGGCCATCTTTTGATAGCCAGTGTCTACCTTTTTGCTTGGTTTCACTGCTTGTATGGTAGCTGTTGGGCTTTGAGTCCATGGAACATCATGGAACATCATGGAATATCATAGTGAAGGCAGAGAGTAATGTGGAGGAACAAAAAAGACAATGTGTCCCACCAGATTGTAAAGGTCATTGAACAAAAAGTCAAGAAGATTTAAGATCTGTTTCTGTTGCTTCAGAGCATAGTAAGAAAGCCGATCTAGATTTTTCATGTTGACACTACCAATCTGAATGGAGCAGAATCGAGATTTGGCTTCCTTCACTGAAGGGTTAATCAGGTCAATCAGAATTTACGATTGATCCCTATTGACGCATCATCTAATATGTACCCATTTGTTACTGAGTTTGGTGGACGCAAACATCTCCAAAACCTCATCAAAATTAGCTTGCTTGTTTTTAGCTGCGCAAGCTTTCTGCAATGGCAAGGTCCAATGCTGAGTTTTTTTTTGGCTTGTTGTTGTTTGAATGTGGAAAGAAACCGGCATTTTTTGCCCAGAAGCGATCCAGCTTTAGCCCAAGGAGGTGCTACTGTTGCGCGTTCTCGGTGTTTGCAGTGGCTGTGGCAGCTGAAGCAACGCTTTTTGATGTGGATCTCAGCAGTTTATCAAAGCCACCTTTATGGGAACCCAGCTTTGAGGAGATTTGGGTGGAAACGTGAGTTGGAAATTGGAAAAGAACAAAGATGGTACGTCAATGACGTATGAATACACCGTAGCGAGCGAGGTTTTGAGTGAATGAATGAGTGAAATGAAATGAAATGACATGAAATGAAATGACATGAAATGAAATGACATGAAATGAAATGAAATGGAATGGAATGGAATGAAATGAAATGAAATGGAATGAAATGAGATGAGATGAAATGAAATGAATTGAATGAAATGAAATTAAATTAACGAAATGAACGAAATGAAATGAAATGACATGAAATGGAATGGAATGGAATGAATTGAATTGAAATGGAATGGAATGGAATGAATTGAATGAAATGAGTGAATTGAATGAATTGAAATGACATGAAATTAAACGAAATGAAATTAAATGAAATTCAATGAAATGAAATGAGATGAAATGAAATGAACTGAATTGAATGAAATGAAATTACATGAAATGAATGAATGAAATGAAATTAAATGAATTAGATTGAATGAAATGAAATTAAATGAAATGAGATGAGATGAAATAAAATGAATTGAATGGAATGAAATTAAATGAAATGAAACGAATGAATGAAATGAGATGAAATGAAATGACATGAAGGAAATCAATCTAGAATGATTGAATAAATGAATGGATGGAATGAAATGAGATGACATGAGATGACATGAGATGACATGAGATGACATGACATGAGATGAAATGAAATGAAATGAAATGAATGAATGAATGAATGAATGAATGCATGGGTGAAGACATAAACGCGCAGCGAGAATTAAAGCATCCAATCTTTGGATCTATACATGAACACAACAAGTATAAAGGTGAAGAGTGAAGATATGGGCCCAAAAACATTTGCACCGTTACTGCCCAAGGGGGTGTGCAGGGTGCTGCCCTTGGGCGGGTGTCAACAGTTGCGAGTGGCCAGGAGTACTTCCCAGGTCGGGAGAAGAACGAGATGGGTCTTACTTCACCAGTAGTGCTCTCAAAGCCAACGCGTGAGGACTGCCCCAACATTGGAGAGTTGTGAAGATTTTGCTTTCTCAAACTTGGTGCGCCCCAAAACGGATCCAGTTACAAGTACTAAATATAACGAGTTTTGCGGTCCCTTCAGCACCCCTAGTTTTGAGCCATAGCCGTAAGGACATATCCAACTCTTGTCATGAATCAGATCTAGAGAAATGCACATTATTGAAACGATGATTTAGGTCCCCTTGTCATGTTTCACTCCCAAGACATTTCACTGCTCCGTTCCTCTCCAATTGTTGATAAGGAGTTCCTCTTCCATGCGCGGCGGGGCTATCCCATTGTGGTGGCCGATTGGGCGGAGGACATGAAATACACAGGTGCAGGATGTTGCCGGATGGTCGAAGACAAGGGAATCGCACTGATGTCACGGTGTAAAACAACAATAGTAGGGCCGGACTTTCACCAACAATGCATTTGAAGCAAAGCAAATGAAGAGATTAAAGATCGAATGCTTTGGATTTCAGAAAATGTCAAATCACATCAAGAATCAAAATGTACATCTTCAATCAATGCAAGGATTTGTTGTGTGCAATGCTTTGTTCGCCAAGCCTGAAGAGGTTGGAGCTGCCAGGATTTTGCAGAGGCATTTCCCTTTGGCTACATGAAGGCTGATCCCAACTGACAAGATCAGTTGGACACGAAAAAACTTCACCATTGCTGTAATGTTTGATTTGGATGTGGCCAAGTGTTTTTCTGTTTAAAAAAGGGCTTGGTAGCTGCATGGAATTGTTTTGCTGCACTGCAATCCAACAAAACCCATGGTTTTCAAGTTCGGTGTGGTACAAGTGTCAAGTGCTCCTACATTCGGACCGGCTGGATGGATGATGTGAGGCGGAATACATCGATGCTCTACCCGGCTTTAAGCGCAAACATCATGATATCAAAGTCATTGATGGAGAGCTGCGATTCAAATTAGGCTCCTTTAAGCCCGACCGGAGACTGGGCTTTTTTGGGAATTGTTGGTTCGGCGGGTGGTGGAATTCTTCAGACCACTTTTGAAAGCTCCACCCTTTCGGGTAGACTCGGTAGATATCACAAAACTTCCTTTTGTATCATGGTATTGACTCCTGGCATTAGATAATAGCACCCACCATGCAAGTTGCTTTCTGAGGAAGACCTGGTGGTACAACTTCTCTCGTCCAGCTTCCGAACGTTACAAAGATGATCCTTTGAAGCCGAAGCAAGGGCCATATGTTTGGCACGTGAAGGATGAGCTGAGTCCCAAGGAGAAGTTGCAGGCACACTGTGTTTTGTCACCTTCCCATCAATGAAGCCCATTTTTTTTTCGCCACCTTTTCGAGCTTTGAAAAGGTGCAGTTAATTGATGGTTGCCACTTCACTTATAGTTGTCACTGAAATACTATCAAATCAAAACACCAAACAAAGCTGTACGTCATAAGATTACAGATGTTTTTGACTGCCTCAAAAAGAGACCAATAAAAACAGAGCTTTTCATTTGTCATCAAGATCCTGTCAGGTGCAAGAACGTTTCGAGGCGCCGGAATTTTTACAGGATCCATTGAATAAGGCCTGGCTCTGTCGGGTCAGGGAATCTCAGCTACAAAGGCTGAACTGCCAAGCCGTTCGGGAGGTTTGCGGTGATTTTGACCACTTGATGAGTACAGCACTTTTTCCCTCAAACGTGATACTCGAAAATCCACAGTCCTGACAGTCCTGGTCCTTTTACCAGGCCAAGATGAATCGAAGCTTTGAAGTGTGGTTTTCTCCTGGTGCTCATTCTGGTGCAGGTGCCGGGGATCAAAAGCTGAGGATAAGACAAAAGGATATACTGTAAACAGAAGTTCTCCTTTACCAAGCTTAGTCGGAGTCTGGATGCTGGCAGCCTTTGATAGGAGTTTTGGGGCAGAAGATGCGTCCTTTTTCCTCGTGTGGGAGGGAGTGCAAGACGGGGAAACTACGACTTGCAAACGGTCCGTTCATTCAGGTGCCCACAACGATGGATACTGTGAGTCAGTGGTATCGTTGCAACTTCGAGGGGACAAACGTTGGCGGATGCTTGGAAGAGAAGCATCCAGGGTACCCTTCGCTTCAATAGGTAGGATTTATTGGAGGATCAGGTCGGTTTGTTGTTGACTTCGGTTATTGTGGAATGGGGGGGAGTATGTTTTTAGGATCTTGTTTTCTCTTTTGTCCTCTAGTCCTGAGGTCCCTTCGGTCCTCTACTCCCTCCTATGGTCTCTGGAATCCTCCTCCAGGCCACCCAGTCATGCCGTCCCTTTTGTCTTCTTCTTCTTCTTCTTGTTGTTCTTTGTTGCTGTTACTGGTGGTGGTTGTGTGGCGTTCTAAGCCCATGTCTCACGAATTCTGCGTAAAGATTTCCTTCACAATCACCTAGGGCTTGAAAGGTTGGTAATATCTTGTAATCATTGGCTTTGATGAAGCCTGACTGGTTTGTTTGGCTCCCATCCTGACGATGCTTGAGTCTTGTAGACTCTCAAATGAATGGAAGGAGATACCAAGACAGAAACAGTCACAGACGCATACACACCAAAAAATGAACACCACCTTAACCTTGTGTTTTGTGGTTTTGTTTGCTTTTTTTTTTTTCTGGTATGATATTGTCAATCAGAATGTTTTTGCACATGGAATTTCAAGTGTCTTGACCCGATGGGCTTAGGAAAATGATGCTCCCCAAGATGTCCTTCCTGGATTCTTTCGATGAGTTTGATGGGGGTGTCTACGAGGCGAGTGAATAGTGGAAGCTGGTGCTGTAGGCAGAGGTTGCAGGCTGTTGCACCTGCACGGCAAGGCCAAGAAATGGGAGCCTGACTTGGGCTTTCTGAATAGTGCCAAGGGTGCTGTGATTTGGCCTCCTGGATATCTTCATGAGACCTCCACATTGCCTCCACCAGATGCTTGGCAATGATGGTGACGAGATGGAAGTAGTCCCTCGGTTCAAAGCAATTTCACAACGCTGAGGATGGGAAGTGTGGCTCAGCACTGACTCTGCAATATGCCTTTCCGCAACCTGTGCAATTTTTGAGTCTTGTCTCAATCTGAATTCAAAGTTGTGTTAAAGGCAGTCTGGATTCAAATCTTTGACTCGTCGAATGACATGACCAAGAAGTCGTGAAGAGCGTACACATCATGGATCCCGCTTTTTCCGTTCTGCAAAAATCGTGGACACAAAGTGTCTAAAACTGATTTCACATCCAAAAAAAATATATCCAACAACTTTAGTGAAGTATGGGCAACTATGGCATTGTTCTAGATCTTCAGCCATTTACGCCTTCGCCAGGCGTGCATTTTTGCCACGTTTATCCATGTCCGCAGAAGTCGGGCAGTGTGTTGCCATGACTTGGTCTGGCTATGCAACGATGCAGCTGCGTGGGATCATACCTAGTCCAAAGGAAAAGAAGATGAAGGAACAACTGAAGAAGATTTTGTCTCTGGTGGATCTGAATCAGGACGAGACTGCAAGAAAATAGTGGAACTAGAAATTTTTCATTGAATTTCTCCCATTGGTTGGAAACTGATTTCAGCCTTTCATGAAGATTTTTATTGACTTTGCTGCTACACGGTGAGTCGCAAGCGTGAGGATGAGGAGATTACAGTAGAAGAGACCAAGACGTGGTTTGCAAAAGGCGAATCTTTAGCTCTCCAGAGCTTACCTGATCCCGAGTTTCTACAGCACAAGGACAGATGTGAGTGAGTCTCAAAACAAAGGGGCCCCGAACATCACATCAGCTTCCTACATTGACGAAATTGAACCATCTGGGAAATGTTCGTTTGCGTTGAAGGAATCGAAAACGATGCAACGATTTAACATGCTACATACTACATAGATTATAGCATTATAGCATCCTAGTTACTTGATGTACGCATAGAATTTCGTCGGAATATTCAGTGACTTTCCTAAAGGAGGGTGTCTTTCTGATTAGGGATTGAATGTGGGGTCCTATGCCGACATTGGTGCCAGATCTATGGTTGAATCTGCCTCCGCGGAAGGATCTCTTGATCATGTACATGGCTGAGGATACTGTAGCCTACCATGACATGAACGATGATATGAAGATCTCCAAGCAGGAGACGATGGAGATGCCGCCAGTTTGAAGTGATTTCTTATGAGCTGATTTTAATTGAATCCTGCTGAATCATCGGATCATCAGGTGACATCATCTCGGGGGCTGCTGCTCTTGTTTTTTTTGGGAGGCATTTCCCCCCCCTGCCTTTGAGGCCGCTGGAAGCTTAACAAACCACTAGGAGATTCAGCCAGATGAATTTGCTCCCGCAGGAGCTTTGGGACTCTCTGGTTCAGTGGAACGTGGTGCGTGTGTGGATGCCTGGGTTGGGTGGGTTCCAGGGTGAGTTGGAAGGGTCCACGACCGAGCTTCACACCAAAAAAACAGGGACAGTGCTTCGACATGTGCGTGTGTTTTTTGGTCATTTTGTCCTGGAAATTTGGATGTTGTAGTTGCCTAATTTTGGGCATCTTCTGACATGATATACCTAGCCTCTTCGAAGTGTTTGAAAATTTTCGGAGACCCTGTGAGGTAAGACAAGGAAGAGTCCCTAAAAAGACTCTGCAAATGTTAGAGACTGTGTCTGTACTCAGGTATTTGCCAACTATTTACACCATACAAGTACTTTTGTGACAAGGGCAAGGACGTCAAGGTGGTATGAAGATAGAACCAAGAAAAAGCCTGTTGCAGGTTCGCATGCAAGAGGGGCTGAAGCTTCTCAACCGTGCCGATCGCCAGGGGCTTGAGGCCAGCTTGGGTAATTTTGAGGTAGACTTCCAAGCTGCCAAATTTATTCGGCGTTTTACTTTGCGAAATTGCTTCTCAAGTTCCCCCAAACTGCAGACCACCGGCACCAACTCGTCAATTCTTCATACATTTTTATGGCAAACGAAACCATTTGCAGATACAGTATGTGACAGAGACATCATTTGATGTCAGGTTTATTTGTCTAATTTTGGATATGATATGAATGAATGAATGAATGAATGAATGAATGAATGAATGAATGCATGAATGAATGAATGAATGAATGAACGAATGAATGAACGAATGAATGAACGAACGAACGAACGAATGCATGAATTAATTAATTATGAACGAACGAACGAACGAACGAACGAACGAACGAACGAACGAACGAACGAATGAATGAATGAATGAATGGATGAATGATATAACACATATTCAATAATTGTATAAGTAGACAGTTAAATAGATAGAGAGATAGATATGATATACCCACACATACGTATATACATCCAGTTCTAGATACTGCCAGACATCCAATTCGCTGAAGCGAAGGCTTTCGAGCAATCACTGGACTACTTGCGGAGAGAACCCTTAAAGCTGCCTTCAACCGTGAGGTCCGAGTAAAACGGACGTGATTTTCAGCCGTTTGTGCAGGTGATCGACAAAAATTAGTGGCTGAGCAGCCAGGATTCTAGACTACATTGAAGACAATTGAAGACAATGAGCTTGAAATGGTGTCATATTCTGTCTTCATGTTTTTTTTGGTTCTTGTAAAATATGTTTATTTTGCTTCCTGAAACAATTTTACCGAAAACTTCCCGATTGTCTGACATCTCTTGCGCAGGCCTGAGATGCAGGTGGGGGTGCTACGCTGGTCGCCAGAAAACCCAAGATTCCTCATTAGATATATTAGATTCTTGATGTGAAAATCCATACACGTTCAATATCCAGTGGAAACATTGTGACGACAACAGCTATTTGTCATCCTTCACAACAGCATAAAAACATGGCACGAAGCGCCATGTCTTGCAAGGACATCTTCAAGCTCGGCAAGGTGGGTCAGTCAGTTGGGATTTGCTTACAGACTTAAAATTGTGTCTAAGAGATCACATGTTTGCTGGCTTCATGTTTTCGTATTCATTTGTATTTTCATGGCGTTATATCTTGCAAGTGTACATATATACATATATATGTACACATAAGTGCAAATAGATGTAAAAAAAGTTTTCATTTTGCATGAGGTCGTTTTAAGCTGTTGCTCCGGATTGTTTTTTGGAACCCTTGGAACCTCTGCGTCAGGGCACCAAAGTCTTCAAGTCTTTGAAAGGCATAACATCTATTTCAGACTCCGAGTTTTGGAGTCCTGCGCGAGATGCAGTGGAGGAGCCGCCATTTTTTAACCGACAGATTCACTTCAGAAGAGTCTTGTAGCACATCAATGGGATCGATGCAACAGGACTTGAAGCGACGAAAGCGTGCACAGAGAAAGGAGCTCTAAAAACATAGGGGACTGGAAATGAAATCAGTTCAATTTCCGAAAATGTCGATGGAATATTCAACATTCTCATTCCTTTGGAAGAAATGTGTTTCTTGAAACTTGAATCCAGGCTTGGTTTTTGTTCAACCAAATGCTGATTTATCCGCAGAGTTGTGTCATGAACAAGCAAACAGAGCAGCTTTTGATTTGACAACTTGGTATTTGGCTAAGCCAAACAGTTTGGCCTCGACCCGTAAGACTCATGCAATGAAAACCTGCTTCAAGGTTTTCTTTCTTTCATTCTTCGGCTCAAGCCAATTATGTTGTTTTCAATGAATGGATTAACATTTTCTGCCGGGTGGGCCAGCCTATGGTGCTCGGTGTCCCGCTGCTAGATGACTTGACTGACAGCAAATTTCTTTGGGCCTGTGCGGGACCTCAGTTGGAAGATTTCAAGATGAAGAATCGTAGCGCTCGAAAACACTAGAAACAAATCAGCATAATCATCAATCCCTTCCCCGACGATAGGAGTCTGAGGTCCAAATGGGAACTCCAAAACCTGCAATTCCAAGCGCTGGAAATTGCCCTCAGAGCCGTGTGCAGAGAGCATTTCCACCTTAAATGAGTGGTGTCAGGTATGTTGGCTGCAAAAGATCCACAGATCTCCATCATTTGTTCGGCCGCTTTGGCCCTTGGTGTTTTTCTTGGTTGAACTGTTGAAGAGAAATGTTCCTTGAAGCCGTCAAAGCTGGTGGTGGCCAACATGCATGGATGCTTCGAATGAGGCAATGTCGACACATCTGACATTGACCTGGGACTTCAGCTTCTCCCATGCGGAGGTAGATCTATGTGCTCCGGCGGATGCTTGGCAACGTCAGTTGCAGGTTCAAGAGTAAAGGGAACTTGCAAACATTTACCTTGCAAACATCAATTTGGCAGATGGATTTTTGCAGTTTTACTCTCATGATTTGTGGTTGAATCTCCACTTTGGATGGAAGAGAAGTGTGAAAAATCATGGCTGACAACTCCCCAAGTGCGACGAGACACTGCTGGATCACTACGCAGCTCAGGAATATGCTCGAAAGCACGTGAGTAGCCAGGGGGCTTCAGCTTGCGCACGAAGCCGGGGTTGGAGTTTAGTAGAAAGGATGGAAGTGGTGGAAAATGGGCATTTTCCATCCTTAGGGGCTATAGGATTCAGGAATGAAGGATGTGCTGGTAAAAAGGTTTGTTGATGATGTGTGGTGGGAACAGTACTCTGATGCATATAACCTTGCTGCAAGTAATCGTGCTGCAGCAATGATAGAATAGATATTCCTCAGCTCTACTTTGTGCGCCAAACAACCTTTGAAATTGGCCAGATGATAAAACCAGCTAACCTCACAATGCATTTGACACTTGATAGTGCAGACGGAGCAGCTCTCAGAATCAGAATCTGGAAACACTCATGATGAATATTGTGTGATGTTTGCCTATGTTTGGTTCTCTTTTTTCAAATCAGATATCACTGGACAAAAGGAAGCAATTCTGCACTTAGGCACAAACTACAAGGGTCTACTGAACAATTTGCTGCACAAGCTGCTGTGCAGATGCTCGATGGCATTCCACCCAACATACACTCTGAGCATCACTTGAGCTGGATTTTTTGGGTGAAGATTTGAGATTTCTGATTCATATTATGAACATTGGGATGGATCTGAAACTTTCACGCCAACCTTTTTTGCGTACATCTTGGGATCCATTCAATTCGATCTCTGGAGATTTTGTGTGAACATGTCCAAGGACCTGTGGTCAGCGGTGATGTGGTTTATGCAACTCGTCCGCAGCGCACAGGAGGGGCAAACGACGTTGGAAGGAAAGGAATTTTCCCTGAATTTCCCAAAAACCTTCCAAATATGAATTTCACTGCGCTTCATTTTTTGGTTTTGCAATTTTGGAAAAAATCATCCCCTTGTCTTTTGCGTCATGCCAGTCATGTCATTGATTTTCCGAGGTTCTCGAACCAAGGTCCACTACAGGGAGCTTCACTGCTACAGTCGCGATTTGGATTGACCGTCGAGGCCCATGGTGCGATGAGTAGAAAGTGGGTCTTGAGATTCATGGCTGGGTTGTGATATACTTCAAAATCCCGCAGAATGTGCAGTATGTATATTTCAGATTTGTATCACATATAATTTATACATGTAAATGTGAAAATTTGCCAGAAGTCTCTTTAAATCATGCTGAAACGGATGCACATTTTGTCTTTTGGCGATATTTGTGGATGGCTTGTTGGGAGGTAGTGAACCCAGGAAGTTTGCGGGTATGGCATGTAGCAGCAAGAAGGCTGCGGAGCAATCGGCAGCGGCGAAGGCTTTGGAAGCCTTGGAAGGGTGTCTTTGAAAAAAATAGCTAGCTTCTTTGGTGCGAGGTACATCTTCTATTGTACCAGGTGTCTTAAAGACTAATCATGAACTTAGCACAAATGAACAAGACCAGGTGAACAGTTTGTGTTGTGAGAAGTGGAAAACGAAGGAAGGAGCAGAAGAGAGATGATGACAAAATGAATGAGGTAAGACAAAAACATTGTTTGGTGAATATTTGTCGTGATAATGAATGTGGAGAGCCAAATGCTAAGCCCCTGAAAAACCCCAAGCCCCAGCCTTGTTTGTATTCTTTGGGGGAGTTTTTCATGGGTGTGGAAAAGTGAAGCATTTTTTTGGCTGACTGCCTAGGCCATCCAAAGTTCCAAAACCCCCAGAGAAGCTACGCATGCGAAAGATGCAGCTGCAATCCTGCAACTACAAAGGCTTGTCATTATCATTTGCCGTGTGGAAGATGCACAGTACATACATGACATGTGTAGATGGTATTCATTTGTTATATGATACATGATATTTATGATACATGTTCATGCATGTATTGTATTTTGACATATCTCACATGTGTAGGATTTAGTGTTTGTCTTCATGCCTTCAAGTCCCCCAAAGTCCTTCATGCCTAAGAAATCACAACCGCTGCTTCGGGAGGGCTTTTGGTGCAGCAGCTGCAGACACTTGACATGGAGGGAAGGGATGAATGAAGGGAACCCATTGGTATATTGGACTCTTCCTAAACTCCTCGTATCCCACCACTCCAGAATCATTAGCATAATTTGTGTATAAAGTGGTGAAACAGTGAAACCAGACATTGATTTTGTGTGCTGCAGTTGTTTTGGAAACAAAAAATCTAGTCTTGCATCTTGCTCAGATGTAGAAAATTCTTTAGGTGACTTATTGTAACGCGATCACCAGAGTTCGACCTGTGAAACAAGGTTTTTACTTCAAAGGGATGTGGATGTCGAAAATGCAGGATTTGGTTCAACTTTTTGTTGGGTTTCGAACAACTGTTTGAACCAAAAAGTCCTCCCGAGAATCTGGATAACTCACATCATGTAGACTGAGTGATGGGCCAGTTGTATCATGTTGCCTTTAGTTTTTTCCTTCAGGCAGCTGTTGGGGCAGACAATGACGCAAGACGATGTCATCTTCAACACCCCCGCGGACTCTCAAAAGAATTGGAAGGGGGGCTCTGAGGGGCTAAGCAGTCATGGGGGAGAGAATCTGCATTGAATCAATGAACGTATTTTGAAGGTCACTGGTCATTCTGCCATGTGGCCTGTTTAGGGAATCTTCTTACTTCCCGCGGTTGCGAAGTTGCATGCTCTCCTCGGGGCCTGCTCAGGTGTCACCACCATTTGTGACCTCCTTGGAAGTCACTGTGATGAAGGAAGGGACCCAGAAAATGCATCTGATATCTGGGGCTTCATGGCAGTTGTACAAGGAACTTTTGGAGAAGATCTCTTTTTACAATTGGATTTGAGATTCGATTTGGCAAGGACAAGATTGTGGCAATGTCTTCGATGTGCATGTATGGCAGACATAGATCAAGAGAAGATCATGACATATCGAATTGCAATGTCGCATACTATGAAGATCATGCACATTGAACTGGGCAGATTTTGATCTAACAACGCTGCATGCACGCATTTATCAGGAGAAGAAAATAGTTGTGAGCGCAGCATGCCCTAACAAGAAGGCGGCTGAGCAAAATGCAGCTCGTGCCATGGTAGTTCCTTGGCAGACAGAACAACGATCTCCTGACAACTTGGAAAAGTGGATGGTGATCAATGGTGCTTTCCTACTTTTTACTGCATCAATAGTCACTCTTTGTGGAAGATTTCTCATTTGACCAATGTTTTGATGTGTTGGAACCATCAACAAAGCAATCCGTTTTTTTGTGGCAAACTTGGACAGTGATAGCAGGAACAACTTCAAAAGGATTTTGTCGACTTGAAGACAACTTCAGCCGCATGTGGGCCAATGATCTCAGCGTTGTTTTGTTGCAAGGCTCTCGGGAGATTTATCGATTGTTTGTCTCCATCCATGCATCCCTTGAAGTTTGATGCTCCGAAATTGAAAAGTTACCATCTGAAAGGAAAGTAATCTTCCAACCATCTAAATTTGATAAAGGCCTGTGTAAATTTGCAGGGGATGTATCTACTGTATCTATTTTTCTTGCCAAGTAAAGATATGGAGGAAATTGCCGGATGTCCACGGAAGGAAAGCGTAGCTTTTCTGGGTCCAAGAACTTTCAGTGATTTGGTTTACCCAAGTTGATTAAGAGTGCCCAAGCCTCAGTCCCACAGGAAGACTGCCGGATTCCATCAAATCTATAAACAGCACAAATCAAGTCAATCAATGCTCCTTGGTTGGCGCTTCCTTGGAACCTATCCCCAAGACTTCCAGCTTCCTTCTATAACAGTTCCGTCAGACTACCAGATCTCAAAGGAATAGCCTGTTGGTGAAGTGGTAAAGAGATGTAAAGAGGTGAAGGGAGTGGGTTCCGAAGGTAAAAGTGATTCAAACATCTCTCTCTTCATGCCGGTGCAGGTGTCGGTGATGCTGGGTGATGATAATCTGTGTGAGGCGAGCAGCCAAACCAGCTTCTCCAAACAATCTGCCAAGGACTCCCTTTCGCTGTGGAAGCTGGTATCACGGCCGTAGGGAATCATGAAGTCATGATTCACATCCGATTCGCCTCTGAATTGCAAAGTGAAACAGGGAGTGAAATAGGTAGTTTTCGGTCAAGAATAAAATGCCATGTCGTACCCGACCCTTTTTCCTTTTCAGTATGATTACCAAAAATACTCCCCTTAGCTGCTTGGAAGACGAAGGAAAGTGCTGCGTTTCTAGCATGCGAAAAGCTGAGTGAAGAGCTGAAAGGCCTGCTTTGGGTTTGGTGGTTGGGTGATTGTTGAGCAAAAAGAGTTTTGAGCGGCTTCGGTCTTTCTCTATTTCACCAAAATGATCGTAATATACTGTAGATCTTCAATATTCAGTGCTTATGTGACACATCTTGCAACAGCCCCCAAGAAAAAACGACATGTTTTTTGTTGTCCTTGAGTTTTTTTCCAGGCGTTGAAGGTCAGCTTCAGATGGCCGAGCAGATCAAGCGCTTTTGCGTGTCACAGATGCCAGGTCTCACGGAGATGGAGATGGAAAGACTGAGACCCAAATCATCAAAGGTTCCAGTGGAGTGCTCAGTGATTTCAACTCAACACATTTACTCAAAGACTGGGAGATTCCAAAAAACAAATGGAACTCTTGAAATGATGAAATTGTGGAATTTCAGGGCCAACCGGTTGCTTTGAATGAGGTTGCATCACAAGTTATCATGGCCGAACCGCATCAGAAACCACTGCCTGTTGGATTCTGTGGGATCCGTGACGTAAATCGAACAGGCAGGGTTGAGAGTTGCGAATTGAACTCAGGCACGAAAACGAACACGGTTAATTTGTGTGTACAAGTGTGGGACTATACTATGCTCAAAGAATCAGTAGTATCATATCGGATTCTCAGAATTGGGAATCCCTATTCAACAAAGTATAATGAGTGGCATGTACATATATGTATATATATATACAGATAGATGCATATAGAGACTGAGATTGCCGTTTTTTGCGTAGCTCAGTTGGATCTTCAACTTCTCTTCGCATACTGACCTGGAAGGTCCGGGTTGAAGCCATCGTTTCAGCCAGCCGACGCGAGCAAAGTTGAACGTCGATGCGTGGATCAAAGTGATCTCTAAATTTGCAGTGCCCCAACCTGATGTTGCAGAAATTGAGAGACAGCCATAGAAATGTGAAAATCAGTTGTATTTGCCTTTGAAGGGTTTTGATACTGCAAAGGTTAGCTGAGTGAGACTGAACTGAGTCTCTCAAGCTGTTTAATTTTCAAGCCTTTTTCTAAATAGCAGTCCCTTCTCTGCGCCCATGCGGTGGAAAGTCTTTTTGGCTGGGGCGGCTGGTAGACCACTAGCATAGGCATGCCAAGACAAGCCATGTTGGTACGTATGCTTGGAGCTTGGAAATTCCTTGCTCACAGCAAAGATATACACAAGACCTTGAAATCTCACGAGCTGAGCCACTCCATGTTGACAGGATATTTGTGAAACCACAGTAGAGATGTTGGAACCAATCTTTTATTGAAGAAGTTTGGACGGATGTGGAACGTATCAGCTGACAGAAATATACTTCCATCCTTTGATGTTTGAAGATTTCTTACCAAGTCATTGACTGCCAATCCGGGTAATGGGCAGGTTTTATTGTCGAGTTGCTTTGGTTGCCAGAGACGTACCACTACCAGGCTGTTGTGATTGTCTTTATTCCGGTTGGCATTAAAGTCTGGGTTTCGGAATTGTGAATTTTGCATCCTCGGCACTCAGCTTTGCTTTGCACATCTTCAGATTTGCATGTTCGAGACAGGCAGCAGCATTGGCAGATATCGAGCAGAGTGTTTCATTCTTAGATTCCAATGACATCGTGACACCCTTTGACCGCTGTACTTTTGAAGCTGATTTGATAGTTGCAAAGTTGCCAAAATGTTATCCTCCCTGCAACGCCCCTGAAAATAGGCCTCCCCAATAGGAAAGTAGTCTTCCAACTATCCGTTTTCAGGGGCAAGCTGTTAGTTTCAGGGAGGGTATATCAGCATATATCCGCGATGATTTCCCAGGCGCCACTGGTGCAGGACCTCGTCTTGTCTTGATCTCAGATGTGATGCCTTTGAACCTCAATGAGATAAACATTGAAGCCAAGACGACCAGTTTGGAGTCTATCAAAGCGTATCAAAATGAATAAGTAATAAATAGTAATAACATATACTATGCTTGTGTAGAGACATGAGTATCTATAATCTATATATTATTCCTTTATCATTTGTAATATACGTGTCTATATTCTCATGTATCTATGCGTCTTTGTTTCTGTGTTAACACAAAACGCATAATCATACGTATATATATATATACAATTCATATACCTGCAGCACAGGACAATCGCTGCACCCAAGACACACCCCTCGTGCGGTTTCGTTTTTTTGGGCCCGTCAGAGTTTAGTGTTTTTTGGTTACTTTTGTGGTCTTCCGTTGGTCTTGGACACATGCCCAAACCTGTGATAGCATTCGTGTTCAAGCTGCTTTGGAACAGACTTTATCCTGATTTTCGCTTGGCCCTCGAACCAAGGGGGGGATCACTCAGTCACTGCAGGTTTGGTGGCGTTCGGAACAACAATGAGGTCGTCGAAAATCTTCGGGAGCGCATGGGATGTGTTTCAGTGATGGAGATACTGGCGAGGTTTGTAGGTAACTAGGCTTCATTAGGATTTGAGATGGATAGAATTTGGTATTCATGGACATTCCTTTCCCATGAGTTGGGATCCAGTCAGGATTCCCTGAGGAAAAATTTCCGTATCATATGAATCATGTGTCATGTGTCGCTTCATATATTGCCATGATTGGCAGTGCAAGCGAATGTCCAGGAGCCCTGTCAGTACCAGCTGAACGACTCGCAATCAGAAGACCTTGTCTCAGATGATTTGTTTCTGCAGCTGATTCACTGCTTCCACCCGGGTGGATTCCGGGATGCATCTACTGCTGATGATTGCTACATCCTGCATTAGTTGATGTAGCGGCCGATATCCCCTTGGCCATTGATATCCACTAGTTGCGGCCGAGAAAACTCACCATCCCAACTGATGAAGTGTACTTTCCTCAGGCTCTACGTTCAGCCTTGACCTCGCACTGAACTTGGGTAGTTGTTTCATGGAAGTCACCATACAATAGGCACATGTAAAGGACCTTCCACGTAATTACATTTGACTCTGTGTTTCTACACAAATATCACTACACAACACTATACATAGTGATATCATCAAGACTCACTATACAACATTATACATTATGGTATCAAGAGTGTCAATCATATACCACCAGTTGAATAAGATGTGAACATTCTAGAACATCAGCATCCAACCGAATCCTGTTTGTCAAGAGACGTAGATACTGAGGCCTGTCACCTTAATTCATGGTCCACCTGGCACCGGCAAGACAAGGTGCCACCGACAAGGCCATGAAAAGTACCGAAGCCGGGTTGTTGTCAGAAGCTTCTCCAGGACAGCGGCTGTAGTAGCCTTGACTTTTGCCAGTCAAAATGCTCAAAGCTCGGTTCAGACCTCAACGCGAATCATCCTCAAGTTGTTGGTTAGATGGACTTGGGCCCAAAAGGTACACCCAAATCTTGAATTTCAGGAATCCGTTTCGCATTAGGGATTCTTGCTACGAGCATGACTGCTCTACATTTGTATGTACTAGTATATCTTGGCATATATCTTTATATATACTAGGTAGGTAGCTATTGTTACATATATATATATATATTGTCAATTAGTGTGGATATAGTATATTGGAATATATTCAATACAGAAACACATCTTCCAGTCCTTGAACATAGAGAAATGGTAGGTTTCTCCACTACCAAGGCGCGAGGCTGTGTGTTGTATGCTGCCAACAGCAATCGTGCTGTGGATGTGGCTGCAGAGGTAGGAAATCCTAATGGATGGCCGAGTCAGATCCTTTACTCCATGTTTGTAGCACCTTCTGGGCATCCCAGAAAAGTGATGATTGAAAGTTGTAAGACACGTGGGGTCTTGGCGAGTCGAGCTGTTAGACAGGCCATTACCGAGCTCAGCACCGAACGTTTGGAGGACCTCTTCGAACATCAAGATCAGGCGACTTTCATTGCACAAGAGAATTTTCTGTTCCAAATGAGTATGTTGCATATCTGTGTCATCGGCTGGCTGGTCTAAGACAAATCTAGACGTCATGAAACATGCAGTCGTTCTCCACAACATTTTGGATTTGGGCGGATTTGCTCGATGCGAAATGTATGGACACATCTTTTCAAACCACTCTTCTTACCTTGAACTTCTCAAATTTGGGAATGCTTTGGAAATTGACTTATACAAAACAGCCAGAAAATCCCGGGAAACGGTGTGCAACGCGGCGACCACCCACATTTTTCCATGCCTTCTAGAACTCTTCCCTGATCCATTTTTTTGTTTGGCCAGGATGAGAAGTGTGCTATTTGTTGGCAAGAAGGCCAGCTTTAAAGCCATACATTTGAGGGCTTGGCTGCTTCTAAGTTCGTAGCAGCTACAGAAGCATCGGGCCGTTCGTAGCAGTTTTCCCAACAAGGCTGCAATGCGATCACCTTTTGTGGACATGTCTTCCATCGACACTGTTGGTGGACCAAGATGTTTGAGGGTCAGATGGAGGGGATTCAAGGCCTGTCATGTCCAACAATGTTTTGCCGAGGGAGCTATGATAAGCTTAACGGTTACCAGCAAAACCACCAACCAGTGATTGGCTGAACACCTTTTGTGTTTAGTGTCTTTGAGGCTGAAATACTTGGCATCTCAATTTCTAGAGCATTTGAAGTGGATAGCCGCTCAAAAAAGGCATCTATGACCAGTCGACAATCATCGGCGATCTGCAGTCCACAACATGAACAGTTTTTGAAAAGGCAAGTTCATTCAAGTTTCAACCATGTAACAAAAAGATATTAATCAGATCTGCAAAAGTTCATGAATCTCATGGAGATATCACTGAATGTTTCGGAAGCATTTCCTCCAACGAACCACTGTGCCCGGAGCCATGGCGGCCCGGCTGTTTCAATCAGCGATGAGGGCTCCTGCAGCACCGTTGCTTGGCTCATAGTTTTTCTGAGGGATCTGGGCCAATGAAAATGCCAGAGAAATGTAACAAGCCTGCTTGAACAAAGCACTTAATGATTCTGATACTTTTTGATGTGTCAACGTCAATACTGAAGAAGACTTGTTATCAGATACCCGTGCATCACATACACACGTTTACAAACTTTGCATACAGTGCATATCCAGTAGATCCACGTATCCACGCCTTCTGAAACGTTTCAGGCGTTTCTGGCGCTCTGTGTCAGTGATGGTTGAGGTGGCCAAGGGGTGAACTCTGGGGTGGTGGCTGAGAAATACAACTATCAGGTATTGCACCTTTTGGAATTTTGTGATATTAGAGGGCATGCTCTGGATTTATATAATATATATTATATACGCATATATTCTATACAATTGTGTATATACACGTGCATATTTGCTTGATGTCCTACTTGTTTTTTATGTTTTGTGTAGGCATTATGTTGCAATATGTATCAGTATGTGGCAGTAGATGGCATTATGTGTATGTAGCACACACACAACCATATATATATATATATCTCCAAATATATTGGAGGGATTCTGCATTTACATGGCACTATTGCTCTGTTAGTAGGTGGTAGCATATGGGATTATGTGGTTGTAGTATTGTAGCATGTATTAAACAGCCAGGGGGCAAGACAGGACTTCTCCATGAAAGGTTTATTCGAGAATGCCAGGTTCCAAGCATCGAGAGACACCAGTTCCATACTTCAAGCACTCCAAGTGCTGTAGTGTTCGAGATGTTATGGTGATTTTTTTGTATCTTTTTGTAACGTTGACAAAGGGTGTAGGCAGACCTGGCAAGAGCAAGCAACCGGGGTCTTGATCACTGCTCAAGAATGCCCATCCTGGAACTCGAGATACAATCCTTTTTGAAACCCAACCAAACTGTTGGACCAAAATCTTGTATCTCAGCTGAAATTCTGTAAGAAAAATTGGACCTATGAATCTTTAGTGTTTTATGGCCGGAGGCCACACCGAATCCCAAGTCCATGAAGTTTGTGCTTGAGGGCGGTGAAGTCCTTGGACGTGGTACCAAGACAGCCTGGCATTGGGGAACTGGGTGACCGAGATGGCTCAAGATTAGGGGACTCTAAACAACCCCTTTAAATCGATGAATCTTAGGCGACAATCAATGTTTTTTGAGCACTTGGCCAGTTATGATAAAGATGATGATGATGATGATAATGATGATAATGATGATGTTCATCGTGACAAACATGGTGATGCTGATGTTGATGACAACTACCACGACCACGATACGATGACGTGATGATGGTGGTGGCGATGATGCTGGGGGTCGTTGTTTTGTTTTGACTATGGTATAAACGAAGTAGATTTTAAGGTTTGATTTGAGTCAAATCGATGCAACCCATTCCTTTTCAAACACCTACAGCCTAGTCACATTATTCATCTCAAACAATGGAGGAAGGACACAGAAAATCTCAATCGAATTACTCAGTGATACGAACATTTCCCAAAATTTAACCAAATCAAAGAGATCCAGTGTCCGCTCCACAAGTTCATCATCTCCAGTGACTGGAGTCATTCACCACCCCTTCTGCCGCTGACGTTTGACGACGAGAGGACCATGCTTTTTCGGAGTGCTGAGGAGGCCGAAGCAAAGTATAAAACTGGAGAAGCTGTTTTTTTTTTTTTTTCCGTTATTTTGCAGTAGAGTGTAGTGACGCAGAAATGATTCTGGAGGAATCTTCAACTTGGGGGATCAAACACATACACGCACACACATTTGCGGAAGTTCTTGATGGAGTTCATGGGGAATGCACCAGTGTTCATGGCAGGGATCCACCCCCATCATTGCATTCTCCTTTCTAGTGTTCGAGTATTCCTCTCCAATCATGGAAGGTTCTATGCTCAAGATGTCAAAGCGAACTTATACCCTGATTACATACCAACATATGGATGTTTCCGAAAATAGGGGTATCCCCAAATCATCTATTTTAATAGGGTTATCCATTATAAACCATCCATTTTGGGGGTACCACTCTTTTCGGAAACATCCATATCCTCATGACATGTAAGAATCCGGAAATACTTAAGAGTTTTAGTGTTGGAGCATCCCAAGGATCTTTGCGTATTTGAAAATTGATGGATGTGAGGATATTCTACGTATTATTCCAGGATGGCCATATAATATCCAAATGCATTACATGAAGGTTCTGCAGGACATTATTTGCAACATATCTCAACCTGAGTGGTGACCACTTTCGTTTTTTTTCAGAATCAGTTGCGGGGGTGGTTATTCTCCAATCTCGGTTGCGCTTGCGGGATCCATGGTTTTCCATTCTCCCCAAAAAGGCCATGCAAGCGCCATTGGCCAAGTCATTGTTGGAAGTGGATGGTGTGCGAGAGGTGCGCCAATGTGGCGGGGGATTGGACATGGGCCAAAACGATGTGGGAAAAATGGCAAGATTTGAGTTTGGATAGATCCTATTTTTGGATGACTCCAAACTCAAATTGGGAATGGAATGGACCTAGTGATGGAAAAACGCAACAGGAATCCTGTAGAGAGAATATTGTTTACATTTTGGTTTTTGTACAAATAATTTCACACAAGGTGATCTCCCCAAAAAACTTAATTTTTGAAATACAACTTTTCAAAAGTACAGTTGGTCAGAATTTCAAACGAATTGAGTCAAGGGTCGCCATTTCATATTGCAAGAGAACACGGTGAGTGATCATAATTGCCCATGATTTTTGTACCTTCGTTTTGTTTGCTGTTTGTTCCGAATGTGCAGAAAGTTTGGATCGAAAAAAAATCTAAAGAAAAAATACACTGAGACTGAAGGCTCTCAGTTGCCATTTTTTGTCCATTTTCCTAAGGGTACATAGGGTACTCACCGGGACTCGTACCTGTTGAGTTTCCAGGTACTTCTGGCAGCTGAGCATGTCACTGTGACCAAAGCCACCTTGGCCGATTGGGAGGAGTTACAGGACACTTCGCAGTAGGAGTTAGACAAAATGAGTTGCATAGCTTAGGGATTAAATTGGGTTACACGGCTTGATTCATTAAAAAAACATGGGTAACATTGGATAACCCCAGAAACCCTGTCCAAATTGTGTTGAGTTCGGTGAAACTTGATCTTGCAATGTTGTTGGGTCGTCCGATGGCTCTGAAAACTTGTGCTGCGACCTTTTGTACCCACAAGCAGGACGTTGTGGAAGCCGAAATCAACAAGTTCTACAAGGCTGCTGGAGGATATAGCTACTTCGTGTGATTGCAAAGTTGCTGCACCGGTCATTGGTGATGATGGTGATGTCATTGAAACTTCAGTTGTTTGTCAATCCTTGACATTCTTCTTTTTTTACCCCAAGAGCAAGCATGGTGGCGGGCAAGGTCTTGTCGCAGAAGAGAATTTGGTTTGAAAACTCACAATTTGGTGAACTCACCAGAGTAGCCTCGTTTTTTGCCAAGATTTGGCTATACTTTCGACAGGCTGGAAACGTGGCAGTTGACCCCAATGCAGTGGAAACCGTGGACCCACAGGAGCTGCCAGGGATTGTGGTGATGGAGCAACATGCGGAATGCAAAGTTTGCAAAGGCTCTTAAAAAGCCAGGTGAACACAATTGATTGTGTTAAAGTTAAAGCTTTAGAAGCTGGCAGAATCTCAGCGATGGATTTGATGGAAAGGTATCCAGTCGTTAGAGGACATAAGTTGATCTCATGTGGTTCAGGATGTTCCCATGGCCCCCAGGATTATGAGGAAGGTAGCATCGAGTGGCAGATCCTCGAGCTTCTGGAGGACTTTTGTTCAGCAGGTGTTCCTTAAGGCTTAGGGCATTTAAGGCTACCAAATGGTGGATGGAATGGGGGAGTCAGAGTGGAATGTAAATACCATTCCTTCATTTTGCATGTTTGAATGGCAAGCAAGATGATCCGCCGCGAAATGAGTACCGTATTAGACTCCAGGAGCTGCTCCCTGGATGACACCGCCCACACTGGTTCCCATGATGTTCATGTCAGCACCGTCTTTGCATGTTGTTGTTGTTGTTGTTGTTGTTGTTGTTGTTGTTGTTGTTGTTGTTGTTGTTGTTGTTGTTGTTGTTGTTGTTGTTGTTGTTGTTGTTGTTGTTGTTGTTGTTGTTGTTGTTGTTGTTGTTGTTGTTGTTGTTGTTGTGTCTTTTGTTGTGTCTTGTGTTGTGTTGTGTTGTGTCGTGGTGTGGTGGTGGTGGTGGTGGTGGTGGTTGTTCCTCCATATCCATAAACATCACAAAACAATTTGAGCGATACTTTTGCACTTTGCTTAAAACACATGGCAGCTGCAGGAGCGGGTGAAGCCATTTGTTCAGCAGGATGGAGGAGACATTGAATTTGTTCGTCTCTTGCCACAAATTGCAGGTTTTTTTGGGTTTGCTGCCCAGCCGTAAACAATCAATACGAAAGGACCTCAAATGTTTACCTCAAATAGTGGTTCATCGGTTTTATTCTGTCTTTTTCGGCGATTGGTCACAACTCCACAAATGCGTGTTGTTTCAGCATCTTTGTCGTTCTTTTTGAGTGTCACATAAAGCATGCCAATTGATTTTGCTCTGCTGATGATTTGCTGCACCGCCTTTGTTGACATGATGGTGGGTAGAGAGGAAAGGTAGTATAGTACCACAAGGACCAGCACCCAAGATCACTCGGTCACGTGAACTGAACATGTAAAATCCATGCAGAATTCGCTCTTCCGAAATGCGAATTTTCCCCGGTTGGAGCAGGTTTCGATCACAAAGATGGATCCTTGTACCTTCGAATGGTGGGTTCCTGCAGTGGTTGTGCTCAATCTCATGCGACTCTCCAGGAAGGCGTCAAAAAATTGTGTCTTGGCATGTCTTGGCGTTGGTTGTAGAATCCTCAGAAGCATGTTTTTGGATGTTTGGTTTGAGTTGAAACTGAATTGGAAAGAAACGTTGCCTTCATCCTTTTCTTTGGGAAAAGACGGATCACCTTGAATTTGAATCATGACTTTGCAAAAGTATCGAAAACCTGTCGGCGGTTTTCGCAGCGTTCTGGATCGCCTTCAGGATGGATCATTATTTGCCGGAAGTGAAGCAGATCGTTGGTTTAAACGATGAGTTGGACCAACAGGGCTTTGGGATTGGGTTGTTTCGATGACTTGGATGGGTATAGTTCCAATTTATTGACGTTTGTTTGGCAAACATTCACAGACTTAGCCCAATTCATATCCATTTGGCTGACTGAACAAAAGCCTAGGTGGGTTGTATCTCATGAAAACGAATCAGAGTATATGCTTAGCAAGGCTTTTTCATCTGGCATGTATTTACATCATGCCCGGGAACTTGGAACAAAGACCTACTCCTCAAGACGAACATCTGATCCATTTTTCATTTCCAAGTTGATTTCTGGAAACACACTGCGCATGATACTGTGATTCCTTCTACAAAGGCTTTCCTTCAGCAGCAACTTCAGGCTATTGTTCATCAACAAATCCTTGCGTTTGTTGGGAAAAAAAACCATCCAACAGCATCAATCCATGTAAATGTAAATCCAGTCTATGGAAACACATGAAAAACAAGGATGCCACTCCTAATTTTTTCTGATTTCTTGCCTCTTGATATATGGCGGGCGCCTCCAGGACGAAGATGTTCCACGGCCAGGTCGCTGACGAGAATCAGTGAGTTGGCACGTTGTGCATTTCTAAGCAATGGAATTGGGATGAGTAGAATAGAAGGATCTCTTGCGAGACAAGCTTTTGCAACTTCAGAATACTTGAATGTACATTCCGCGTTTTTTTTCGGTTTTCAACTCCAAGACTTCGTGGTTTTGTTGTTGTGGAAAGAAATGGGGCACGTAACGTGGCACTTTTCCAGGACTGCAAGAAGTGTCAGTCCAAGTGGCCCCCGAACACGTTTGAAACCGCCAACTTGGCGGGTTAAGACAAGCCCAAGAAAGTCGTTTTCTGGCGCCCTTCTTGCACAGTTGAAGGCTGCCAGTGTGTAGATGTGTCCAGCATCCAGACCCAATTGCTTGCGACAAGTAAAATGTGATGCAGCCTGCAAGTATTAACCTCACTATTAATAAGCATGAATAAGCAGATTGAAGCAATGCATGATTTGATTTCAGGTGGCATTTTGAGATTGTTTCCTTCAAATCACTTTGAAGTTTCTACCGACTCTTGGAAAGACCCGCATTGATCCATTGTTCCACAAAATGATTTTGAGGTCTCACGCAAGCCTTACGCGCAGCAGTGGGAGGCTGGGGTCACGCATTCGAAACTGGGACCTCAAAATTTTGGAGAGCTGGGGACCGATGGCTGAAACATCGATCGAAGATGATCCAAGATGATCCAAGACGAGACCCTTGGAAGAAGAAACGCCCTTTTGCGACCCTAGTAAGGGAATTCAGAGTTATTTTAATTTGCTTCCGAAAGCAAAGATGACAACAATGCACCATGAAACTCTTGTTGTTTCACTCTTTCCAGTATGATCCTAACATGTCAGGTGCACTGCTTTGATTTTTTTGGGACAGATCAGTACCGATTTGCAGGTCGGAATTGTCCCATTTGTCGTGCAGCCTTGAAGAGTATCGAAGGCATTCGCTTGTTGAGGGCATGGGATCCCAGTGAAAGGGCTGTGTTGTGTGTAATCCCAGAGTCCCAGACCATGATGATGTATTACCTTTGGGACCTTAAACATAACCTACCTTCACAAAGCTTGCTGCAAATGGTGTAGTTGAAGGTGTTGCCTGGAAACCAAAGAAAAAAGCAAGGTCTACAGCAGCGACACCGAAAATCTGGAGCTACTTGGTTCAACATGTTGCAGACTTTTTCAGGAGATTCCGTTTTTTAATTTGGAATCCATCTGGAAGTACTGTGAATTTTTCAGCGGAAACGAAGTATGGAATCCCAGCTACACCAAGCATCCCCCGCCACCTGGAAGCTTACACCGTCCAGGTTCCCTATTCCCCGAGCTTACCGTTACGATGGCGTGCGAGAACGTCGGCGCTTTTCAGTCCCCGAGGCCTGGGTGATTATGTCTCCATGGATTTTTTGATGGTAGAAATGTAGAACGAACTCCTTCAGTGATGTTTCAGAGGAACAAACATCTAAAAAAGATGGTGGATTCTCTATTGGGTTCCTAAGGGTAACCAAAAGCAGAATGGCACGTTCAATTTCCCATGCAAAACCAGCAACTGTCAAGACGTCTCCTGAAGTGGGTGAAAAATGTCCCCAAGGAGATGCGGCGCTTTGCTTTGCACTGGCGAATTCACAACAAGGTCATGGGGAATATGATTCAAGATTCAAGATACGTGACAAAATAGTATCATATAGTAGCATATATATAGTCATATATAGTCATATAGTATCATATCATAGCATCCTCTAGTCTCATTAGACTGGAACAGGGTGAGCAGACTTGCAGGTCCAGATGCGCATATATGCGATTTTTTTTTTGAGTGGGAGCCGCCTTTATTGAAGAAGAACATGTGAGCTCATGTGTGTTTACATGTGTGTACTGATGTATTTTTTGTAGATGGAGTTTCTTGATGCTCTCACAAACAAACTGACCATATGCCTTGTCAGCCTTGTGTTTTTTTTCTCGCAGGTAAGCACCCATTTCAATCCTCGTGCTGCAGCGTGCGAGGCGGATGGATTCAAAAACACAGGGACGCAACGGGTAAAACATGATGTGGGTCAGCAGTTGCACGGAATTTTCAGTATTGCTCTGCTGAAGATGCCCACCAAGATAGATAGATCAGCCATATGCTCACTGTACTGGAGTCATATCAATTCACCACGGATCTCCTCTTTGACCTGAAACATGTCCGGTTTTCAAGACTTACTTCAGTTTTCTTGAAAAGTGTCACTTTTTCTGGTTCTCAGTCACCCAGCAACTGGAAGGGCTCTTTTTGGGCTCAGGCAGCATATGACAAGCTTCTTGCTTGCAGTCCTCAAAGCAACGAATTCGATGCAGCCAGGAGATGGGACATGCTGGCCATTCAGAGTTTCCTTTTGTGATTCGCATTTTTTTTTCGCTTCCAATGACTTGCCCTTCAAAAAAGATATCCGCAGTGGAATGCAGCGTTTTGGCTCTTTGGCTTTTTGGGTTTAACATCCTTCCCTCATCCAATTCAAGGCTTGCCTCAGTCGGCTAAAAGGTGTCCAAGAAAAATGCCCGACAAATATCCAATTTCCATGTTGACAATTCATACCTCAATACTGTTTGGCTTCAGAATCTCTTCACTCTCGTCGAAGTGGTAGAACAAGGACATCATAGCAAGAATATCACTTTCCCTAAAAAGCATACTACAGTGTTGTTACCAGGGTACCATTAATCCACCTTTTCTTTCAGCAAAATACCTTCTGAAGCGCTTCACCCTTTGGTTGCTATGGCGCATGCTTCAAGGAAGAGGCCTTTGGAGGTGCCACACCTCCAAGTTAACGACAACAAACGGCCCAGCGAAAATCCACACTTCGTTGTTCAGGAAGATGGCATGTCAGAGAACTTGCAAATGATGATTGCCAATCAAATTGAGGTGCTTTGGGAGATGGAAAACTTGGGGTGATTTAAGTACAGCAATACCTTTTGTGAAGACAATGCAGGGAATTCAAATTTCGCTTGAAAGTGTGCCACATCCTTCATTGCCCACAAGGCCCCCTGCAACTGAACTCAACTGGAAGCAACAAGCATGAGTCATGTTGGGCAAGGCCAGCTTATCGGGTCGCAACAAGTATATCATCTTGGCCCATCCATCGATGGATCACATCAAGTAGCTGAGATGCATCGGTGATCCAAATGACAACATGAACTGAAAGTAAGTTCATTTGAATCTTCTTTTCTTTTTTATGATGTTGCTACTTGTACATTGAATCTATATACATTTCATATTTCTATTCCATTTGAGACACTTTGTTTCTTGGGTTCAGTCACCAAGAGTCTGGTGGTTGCGCCACTCCGACTTTAGCCTAGGAAAGCATTGATGGAGTTGGATCCTCTCTCTTACACCGAAGTCAAGGTAGATTGGCGCACCTCGGAGGAAACAACATGGGATCAATGCAAAGTAACAAATAGAGATCCATTGATGCTTTATGAAATCTTATGTATGAGAATTAGCATCATTAAAGAACATGTTGCTGCATCTTTCTGTTTTTCTGTTCTTGACCTTGTAGTTTAATATGATATGATATTATATGCTGATACAGTATCCAGTACAACTTTTTTTGGTGTTATGATCATTTCCAACGTATGCATATATTGAAAGCGACACCCAAAAGAAATGCTTCCCATCATGGTGTTTCTTATGGCACCCTTGAGGTGAGTTTGAATCAGGGATGCCAAACATCTTCATTGAGGAGGTCCACAAACTTCTTCCTGCCCATGTCTTGCTGCTACTCAATATGCGACGCCGGGATGCTCAGATGGCCGATGGCCAATGAAAACAATGCAGTTATCTCATGAGGACTCATGAGGACTTCATACGTCAAGATATAGCAGCATTTTTTCGACACCTGTCAACAGGAAAGGAGATTCTTTTGGATCAGCCACTTGCCAATGAGTTTGATGGTTACCGGGGGGCGCTTGAGGCTTTGTGGGTCATGGTAGTAAGCCTTTTACGCAAAGGACCTTGGATGAACTCCGACGAATGCAACGGAAAAACTGAGGCTTTCATTGTTGTATGCCATTCCACGGTATGGTTGCAGATCTCTGACGGTGCTTTTGCCATTCTTCCCAACAGGGACAATGGAGAAGCTTGGTGGTGATATCAGTGCTAGGTGATACTGAGATTATTTTTGGGTAATTAGGCAATCAGGACAAGATACAATAGTGAAGTTGTGAAGAGTCGGGAATAGAAGACTGAAGTGTTGTGGAGATGGCACCTTTTCATCATCAACTGAACATTCTAACATAAGCCAAGTATAGCCAAGTGGGTATGAAAGTTGTGGGCAAGATCCTTACTCAAATCCAACATCAGAGATTTTTACTTGCATCCTGGTCGGTAGAACAAGTCCCTCACTAACCTTAAAAAATGATTTGGCTCACTTCTCAATCAAGAAAGGCTATCAAATGGTCCTGCGAACAGATTTGCTACAAGATGATTGGCAATACTTCAACAAACGCAAAAACAACTACTTCAACTTCAAAACTCGACTACAGCAAGGTGAAACAGCTTCCAAGTTTGGTAATTTATGTAAGGAGAAATCATGAACCAAGCTCGATGAGAGGCACCATCTATTGCGGGGGGTGATGAGTCCACTTCAAGTCTGGTATTTTCGATGGAGAATTTTCTGGATACCCAGCTAGCAGCGCTATTCGATTGCAGTTGTTGCCTAAGTATTATCTTAGTATCACATGCTGACCATATAATATATTATATATAGCGACGGACTCAAAGTTAGAATGACGTTAGGTCAACCTCCATAGAAAAAAAAAGTTGCTGTACCTGATAAAAAGGGTGATTTTGACATGGTTTACTGATATATGCGGTGAAAACATACACTTAGAATGATGATTTTGGCATGATAATAGATGATCAAAAATGTTATATAACTTGAAATTTTGATGAAAAAAACCATCCCAACACTTAGAATGTGCATGCCATGAGTTAGAATGTGCACACCCTCAGTTAGAATGTGCACACCCCCTGCGTACAGTAGCATTTTAAGTGAACGCACTTTTGAATGGGCCACATTCTAAGTGTTCCAGTTTGGAATCAAAATGCAAGAAATTTGCAGGATTTTTCCTGAAACCAGATCCCCCGATCACTTGAAAAACCCTTGAAAATCCGCGCGCATAAAAAAACTCTAGGAAAAAACAGCCAGCAAAAAGGTAAAACTATACAGAAAACCTGAGAAAGCTTCAAATCATGTTTTTTTTGGTGAAGTTGTTCAAACGGAGAAACAAGCAGCAAAAAGAAAGATTGAAGAAG